>JAVTVY010017677.1:0-64124 GCA_036873755.1 Hanleya hanleyi
TAGTGAAAGTAGAATTTGCCGTCCATGCGCAGGACTGGACAATGTCATGAAGGGACAAGTTCTTCCATAAAGGCCATGACGTAGCGATGGCACGAATTTCATGAGAAGAAGCAGTAGATAGTAGTGGGGGAGCGTCAATGGCCAATTGATATGACCACTTTATGGTCTTCTTCAACCACGAAGCAATGGTATTCTTGGTAATGTCACGCACTGCAGACGGCCGAAGGGAGAAGAATAATAAACGACGAGAGCCCCGACCGGGATCGGTACGAGTGATATAGTGGCGTATGGCTCGAACAGGGCATAACAGAAGGTCGTCTTCAAGGTCATGCACGAAGTCTGATAACGCAGGGATGGAGTACAAACGTTGAGCACATGGACCTAGGCGAACAGACTCATTGGCGATGAACTCAGGAACGGGTCGAAAAGAGATGTGAGACCAATCCGCCGTCCAGGTCATAGATGATCTCTCAAGAGCATGAAGTTCAGACACTCTAGACGCCAAAGCAAAAGCCGCCAGAAAAGCAGTCTTATAGGCAACAGCTTTAAGAGAAGCGGACTGTAAGGGTTCAAAGGGCGGACGAATCAGAGCACACAGAACCACACCGATATCCCATTTCGGTAACAACTGGCGAGTACGGCGAGACTGTAACGCGAAGGCCCGAATGAGCGCAGAGATATTGTCGTTTAGGCTAATGTCGCTGCCGGAGGTAAGACGTAACACCCTAGCCAAAGCAGATCGATACCCTTCAATGGTGCTGATTTGAAATTTCTTATCATGGTGAAGGTGAAGGAGGAAGTCAGCTACGAGGGAAATAGAGGCAGAGTCGGGATCGGCATCACGTTCTCGGCACCAGGAGACGAAATAGGCCCATTTCGCCTGATAGAGCTGCGATGTGGAAGATCGATTGGCTGAAACCATCGTCCGTGCAACCTCTGCTGAAAATCCTTGGACTGAGAGTGCATTCTGGATAGTCTGCAGACGTGTAGGTTGAGCCACCGTGGGTTGTGATGAAGAATCCCGTGCGGTTGACGTAACAGGCTGGGCCAAACTGGAAGACAACGCGGCGGCGCAGTGAGAAGTGGAACCAGAACCGGAAACCACTGACTACGAGGCCACCTCGGAACTACGAGCAGAATGACGCAGTCGTGTTGAGAATTTTTTTGCAGAACTTCCTGAATCAGGGCCATAGGTGGGTAGGCATAAGCCAGGAAGTTGTCCCAGTTGATTGAAAGAGCGTCGATGGCGAAAGCTTGAGGATCCAGAATCGGACTGACGAAGAGGGCCAGCTGCGCATTGTTCCTCGTCGCAAATAGGTCGATCAAGGGAGACTCCCAGACGCTGCAGATCTGACGAAAAACCTCCGGATGAAGTTACCATTCGGTCTGAAGAACGGTGTCGGGACGAGACAGGCGGTCCGCTAAGACATTGAGCCAACCCGGAACATGGCGAGCATTGAGATGACAGTGATGAATGAGAGCCCAGTCGTAAAGATCCCACACCAGACGAAACGTTGAGAGCGATCGGGTGGTACCCATCTTGTTGATGTGGGCAATGACCGTAGAGTTGTCCGTCGCGATGAGAAGAGACGAATTCATGAGACGCCGACTCCAATGTTGAACTGCTAGGATGACTGCCTTCATCTCCAGAAGATTGATGTGAAGTCTGGCATCCAACGTCGACCATCTGCCGGACACCTCCAGGCCGTCCAGATGGGCTCCCCAGCCGGTCTCGGAAGCATCGGTGTAAAGATGGTGAAATCGGAATGGAACTCCCCGCATGACGTTGTGGCGGGACTGCCATCAAATCAGATGTGGATGTAGAGACGTCAATACCGGAACCGCAGGATTGAGGGAAGACGTCCGTAGATAAGGAGACAGATGGTACTGCAGTGGCCGAACCTGGAGACGACCGTAATGAGTAAGGTCCTGCGTGGAAGTAAGTAAACCCAGCAGACTTTGCCACTGCTGACGTGTCTGAGACGTTGATGACAAAAACTTTAGTATCAACAGCTGAATTTTGGTCCAACGATCCTCTGGAGGGTGTACCAGTTGTAGACGAGTACCGAACACCGCCCCGATGTAACGCCGAATTTGCGCCGGAACCAACTCCGACTTCAGAGGATGAGGAATGAAGCCGAGATGACGTAAAACAAGCAGAGTGAACCGGACCTGCGCGTTGAGAAGGGACTTGTCTGCAGCCCACAAGAGGATGTCGTCGATATATACCTCGATTTGAATGCCCCGAAGATGTAGAAACGCCATGACTGGTGAAGTGATACGGGTGAATAGCCAGGGGGCGATGTTGACTCCGAACGGAAGGACTTGCCACTCGAACCGACGATCGTTGATAGTGAAACGCAGGTAACGCCGATGACGAGGGTGAATAGGAATATGGAGATAAGCGTCCTGAAGATCGACTGAGGCCAACCAATCCCGGTGATGTACGCGGGCCCGTATCGATGATACAGAAACCATCTTGAAATGAGGAGGGGTGATTAGATGATGCTTGTTTAATGTCTTGAGATCGATTACCATCCTCATCTGGTCCGAATCTTTCTTCGGAACCAGGAAAACATGGCTGTAGAATCCTACGCTGTCTTCGGTTCGTGGTAACTCTCTGACGGCTCCCTTGTCGATGAGTGTGGTGACCGAGGACAGAAGTGTCTGCATGTGACCTGCGGGAACTGGCAGGCGGGAGGGACGAGACCAAGCGTTGAGTTTGGGCAGGGACTGAAAATTGAATAGGAAGCCAAACTTCAAGATCTTTATAATCCATTCGTCGTTCGTTATAAGCCGCCAATTCTCGCAGAAATACTGTAGACGGCCGCCCACGACCTGATGACTGAAAGGACGGAAGGCGGGTAGTTGAAAATCTTCCGGCTGATTGGAAACGGAAATCGGATAGTCATTTGTTGGATTGTCCACCACGTCTGGAAGACCTCCCACGGGCGGAACGGCGACCACGGCCTCGTGGAGGTTTGTCGAAGCCACGAAAACTACCCTGAGGAACCACATCCTGTTGGGTGGGATTGGAAGTATGACCCCGTTTAGGTCTCCGATCCACGGATAAGGCAGGACGTCGAGCCACAGCAGAAATCAAACGAGACGTCCGTTCCTCACGAACAGCAGGCATGACGGACTCAATAGCATTGTTGAAAACGAACTTAGAGGATAATGGCTGACGAAGCAATTGATCCTTAACAAAGTATGGAACGTCAGGCTTGACCACCTTAAGTAACGCATTACGCTGAGCTTGAAAAGCGAAACATAAGAAAAAGAACCGGCCTCAATGACATGACGGTTAGCTTTAATGAGAGTGTCAACGAAAGAACGCAAATAGGCCAGGCGACCAGGGGACAAAGAAGCCGACCCATCGTCTAGGCGTAACGCAGGATCCAAGGCAATCCGAGAAGTAGCCAACAGAAACCAATCCGCGACAGATGTAACCCGTTGCATAAACAGCAACATCTCCAGAACACTATCCACCACTTTGGGAGGAACCGCAAGATGAGCTGATTTAACTGCCTTGGAAATCTGACTCAAATCCCGATCACGTTTGGGCGATTTAACGGGCAAGATGTTATCATGAATCTCATATTGAAATGGAAAATGGGGCCTCTTAAACTTGTTGTCGTCCTCCAATTGACGATCAAACTCCTCTAAATTAGACTCCCAAGCTGGTGATGGAGCGTATGAGATAGGTGATTTGAGCGACGTAGGCGCGAACGCGGCAGAAGCCGCCGTCGGACATCTAATTCGAGAAGAAGAGACAACATTCGAAGAAACAGGCATATCCGGAACAAGCGCCAAAAGCGCCTTCATTTTATCCGGAAAAGACGTCATAGATGAATCCTCCGAACTCTCCGCTGAAGAAGAGGAATCATGATCATTAGACGAAATCGTCGAAACCAGTGTGGGTGAACGAGTGATGTGACGTCGACGAGAGGTTGATAAACCGTGATCAACCGATTGATCAAGAAATGGAGTCTGCGACTGACGAACTTGGCGACCTTGATGAGAAGGTGAGACAGAACGACGTGGCAAACGGCGTGGAGGCGTACGGGAACGTCGAACAGAAGTACGAGAACGGCATACCGGAGAACGGGAAGGCCGTAAAATAGTACTAAGACGAACCGGAGAACGAGATCTACGAACAGGAGAACGAGACCGTCGAACAGGTGAATGAGAACGACGTACGGGCGAATACAAACGACGAGGCGGCGTAACAGAACGTCGCGGAGAAACAAAACTCCGTACAGGCGAACGAGAACGTGAACGGCGTTGCGATGTACATGAGCGCCGTTTAGAAGCACGGGAACGACGATGTGACGGATCAGCATACGTAGCAACCGGAGATCGCAAGTCCGAAATTTGAACATTCAAAGTCAGGTCCGAACGACCCTCCATAGAACGAGAGACAGTTTTAGATAAACTAGCTTTAGATTTAACCCGTAAAGGTGAAGTTGCCACACGACGATGTTTATTTCCTTTGGAAGAGACGGCATGCGATAAACCGATTGACAAAGGTGAATGCGAGATAACATGCGGCGAAGTAGCATTCTTTTGTCCGATGGAGACAATGGACCGCTTCGGTAAAACCGACCTGGCTCTAGAGGCCTTTGTTGGGCTGAACAATGAAACCGGTTTGACAGGGACTCCAGACAACGCAATACCGGTCGAGGTCAGACTGTCTAGAAGCTGAATATTATCTTCTTGTACGACGGTCCCACTCGGTGGAATATTTACAGACGCCGATGATAGTGGACTTTGAAATCTATGTGACAAATCCAAACCTATACCCCTGAGATCCTCGTTGGATTTCATGTCATTTACAAGCGCAATTTCCAAAAGCCGTCTATCGACCTCCGATAGAGCAGGGTCCTCAGATGCACGCAACAAATAAGCACGTCGGGCCTGGGCATATTTCTTCCAGGTAGACGAATCCCACAACAAACACTCCGCACACGTGGCTTGCCGATAGCACAAATCTTTACAAGCAAAACAAACTGTGTGGGCGTCCAAACGGGACAAAACTTGCCCACACGCACGACAAGAATTAGAAATCGGAACAGAAACCTCAGACATAATTAATGCAAGATGAATTTCCCGAAAAAGAAACACAAGTCAAGCAAAAAAGGATATAACCGTCGGTTACAACAACGACACAGCTGTATTGCTTTAACACTTCCTTGATGTGCACTACTCGAGTACAAACAGGAGAAAGAGAATATGAATGGCGTGAGCAGAGCTTATATAGTAACCTCACTGGGATGAGAGAGAGAGCTCCCCTAGGGGCAGACAACTCCTCAGAGGGAGACAACTTTGGGTTTTAACTTCCGTTTTTAACAGTTTGTATTGTTCTTCCTAATGGAGATTAGGCATATAGCAAAGCAGGTGTAGGTTTGGGTCATAAATAACAAGGTTTCATGGGGAAATCCAAGATGGCCGCTTTGTGTCCATATTGGATTTTTGAATCGGACCAGAAAAGGTATCTGCACAACTAGACCCCAAGACCTGTGTACCAAATTTCAGAAAGATCCGTGCAGTAGTTCCTGAGAAATTGTGATAACAAGAATTGTTTACGGACGGACGGACCACGGACGAAAAGCGATTTTAACACAGATGGTGGGCTAAAAAGTGGCACCATCTGGGTGGTACTGTAAATCAATGGAGATATCATAACTCACAATCAGCAAATAATTTGTTTACTTGAAGGAACAAATAAATCAGCCCAACTTCGCCACAAGGAGTTAAAATAGGCAAGGCACGATTTTGATTTTTGTTTCTCAGTATATGAAAATGTGCAGAAATAATTCGAACATCGTAACTTTCTCAAATTCTCGGTCAGAATAATTTGAAAATGCAGATTTTTTTGGCTCTGCATTCATCATCTATGTTCGAATTATTGAAGAGATTAATGTACTCACTCAGATCTCTTTCGAGTTATTTTGACTTAGCATTCAATAATTACACTACACATGCATCTAGTTATGGGTCGGGATTTTGAAATGGAAAACATTTCTTGGTCAAATGCTGTTAAGAACTAACTGAAATGATGTTGCCTTGGTAAGGTGAGTTCATATAACCCTTAGCGTGGTCTTGTTAATAATTTGGATGACATTTTCCACTACTCTTCTCAATGCCCTCCTTTGATAGTAAACTTAACCTTGTCGATAAGGATGGATGCATTCCACAGTTTCGGATTATTGGTGCTTGAAAATACGGCTATTTTACATAGGAAATGATGCAAATCAGAATGTTAGGTCCCAAATTTACAAATACAAAACCTTTTACAATATCAAAATCAATGGACCTGAACGCTGATGACGTATTAGATCTCTTCCAATCACGTGATAAATTGTGCAGTCATTCATTTGCAGGACAAGTGATCACTTATCCAGAAATCTATGGTAGCATCGCTGATGTATTATGAAACTAATTAAATTGTCAACGTGCAGCACGGTGTGAAGTCCTATATGTAACCGGATACACAAAATTAAAGCTTGCTACTCGGATTGTGCCATTGTGCCACGTTACATGAGGGACGTGATAGGCAAATCGAATTGCAGGACGATCCCCACCAGCCATTTAATTGTCATGGATTGCATGAAGGGATAGAAGTGGGATTTAATTGTCACGGATGTTGGGGGGGGGATTTCAGGCCTATTTTCAAGATTTTTATCCCCCAAGCACCACAGCAAAAATGTGGCAGTTACAGCAATCAGCATGGCCATCTGAAATCGTTTCTTGTCCATGCAACTTGTCCAACACTTTCTGAAGCTTGATACACATTATCGGTACCATGTCAAGAAAATCGTGTTCTGTTTTCGTATTTCTCATATTTCTTCCCAAGTTCTCCCCCTTTGCAGTTTTAAACATGAAACCTGTCGGATCAAAAACAGCCTTGTCAATGCAACTCGTCCAACAGTTTATGCACGATTTCCCACAACTTGCTGCACATTTTAATATCAACACCATATGAAGATTCACATGTGCTCTATTCTAGAAACAGCAGGCCTGCAAGTGGCTCACAGTGAAAATATAGGAGAAAATATGAGGAAATTTGCCAAAATATAGGAGAAATATAGGAATTTTCTTTATAAAATATAGGAAATAAGGAAGTGTAACACTGGTCACTACTACATTGTATGTTCCAAAATTGGTAGTTTTTTGGTATTTAATAAAATTATTTCCACTGAATGCGGTCATAGTTGTGGTGGTTGAGGAGACCTGTTCTACTGCTTGGTTCAAAAAAGAGAAATTGAAATGTCATATTTGCGAGCGAAGCGAGGCCAAAAAAATTCTGAAATGTATTTTCCCATGCCAAATTGACTCATTTCAGAGCATTGGTAAATATAGGAGGTTTTGAGTAAAATATAGGAAAATATAGGAAATATAGGAGGCACTTGAAGGCCTGCAACAGGGTTAACTGAACTGTAGGCATGGGCTTACAAAATGTACATCATACTAGCATCAGGTAACCTTTCAGGATCCCGTTGAAAAGAGATTCTTCTCCAGGTTGCAGGGTCAATGATATGTTCATGACATGATGTAAATTTGACCTCTCTTGAAGAGGGGATTTTGCTTACCAAATTGGACTGAAGGCCTGATGAAGTGGTTCTAGATATTGGTTAGCTGGGTTATGTAGTTGTAAGACCAGAGCCTCGATTCAGTCCTAGTTTGATGCTATTGTCTTGCCACTAATATCTACCTAGTATAATCCGTGGCGTGTCCTCCTCCTCCTACTCCGCTTTACTCACTGCACAGCAGGTCGCATAGGTGTGGCGCGGGATAGGGTGGGGCGAGAGACCTGGGGTTTTCACTACCTGAGATTCCATGGGCCAGGCTTGCACCCTACAGTAGAATGGGTCGACTGCGCATGCGCGATGAGTAGTGCGCGATGAGTAGTATAGAAAGGGCACGCAATCTCACTAGCGGGTCGCATAGGTGTGGCGCGGGATAGCGTGGGGCGGGAGACCTGGGGTTTTCACTACCTGAGATTCCATGGGCCAGGCTTGCACCCTACAGTAGAATGGGTCGACTGCGCATGCGCGATGAGTAGTGCGCGATGAGTAGTATAGAAAGGGAATGCGATCTCCCTAGTATTGATAAAATAACAGAAACTGACATTGGTAAAATCAAAATTTTTTATTTCCAACAGAGGAATAGGTGTAAAATATACTAAAAACATAATCTTGTATCATCACAGCTAGTATTTTGGCATTATAATATAAGAGAACCCACAGCACAGAGGGTTCTGTATATATTCTACAGTCACATACACAAATACGTGTACACTGCAATGTATATGTTAGCACAATAGAATTCTATACATTTTTTACAGCAGTTTACTAAAGGGGTAAATTTTGGTGGGAATATTTTCGCCACTATAGTAGATGTCTATACATATTTTATCCGATTTGACTACATATCATTGGCAGATTAGTCTATATCATAGATACTTAGTTACACGCGAGCTGAAACCACAAATAAATCTTGTATTTGTACATGTACAACAGAAACTGTTAACAAAATGTTATCATAACGATTTAAGTGGGCAAACACTTACCGGAATGTTCTGTGTGGAATGCACAACTTCAGACTATCGTATGTCACAATACGAGATTGAATGTGAATGGAGTAAAAATATTTCTCAAAAAAAAAAAACGGACTCACAACCAAGATACTTCTGTGGTGGTTTCTAAGGACGGAATACTGCACGAACAAAACAGTCAATTGTTGTATAAAATTATCACAGGTCTATGTTTGGACTTATGGTAAATCTGATTAGGAAAAAATCAATTATATTGCAATATAACATTAACTTCAGCAGTGGATCGAACAATCTTACAAAGACTGGAATGTTGGTGGGACAAAATAATATATTGTGGAGTATTATACTTAAACTTACAAATTCTCCAAGTCACCACAAAATACTAACCTCAAAACACTGCAAGGCTACATGTTTGGTATTTATAGTTTGTAAAAACAGTAATCAAACAAATGGCAGAGAATCTTAGCACTCGGTTGAAGAAAGGGACGGAATTTGGAAAAAGTCCCCATTTCTCATTTTCTGTGTCATTTACAGAATTCAGCAGAAACGACACGCTGTAAATGCAGGTGGAATGTCACACCAGGAAATCCTAAAATATATTCTATACTCATTGAAATTGTTGAACAGTTATACTATTGGATTAAACTTTGTACAGGTATTCACAAATAAAATACGGATTACTGAATTCATTTTTGTACAAATTTCCAGTATTCAAAAAAAAACCCCAGCAATCTAATTATGTACACGTTAAGAATATGTTAAGGTATTTTAAATACATTTCACAAGTCTCCAGAAAAAAACTTTATCAAGTCTTTGTGTATGTTACATGTATATACAAGCAGCAATTTTCTGCTGCGAAGTTTCTTGTCTGAACGGAGAAATACTGTTAAAACAAAGCCAGGCTAGGTGTCCAGACCCTAGAAAATATAGACTAGCATCTTCAGCGTGAATTCCAGCTCCCGTTGTGAAAATGTCCTGCACATCAACTCTTGCACCAACAAGCACCAAGAACCCTGTGTTAGATATGTTCTTCTTTCAGTCATCTAGCTGACACAGAGATGCCACACCTCGGTTAATCCAGTGGCTCTGCGGCTTGTCCGTTGGTAACTCTATAAACAGGACAAAGTTGGTGGAGTGACCCGTGGTCGACAACGTTCCTCGTCGAGCGCTCGTCTTGTAGACGGGTGTCGTGTATGAGGGAACTTTCTGGAATCTGGATACTTGGTTTGGCTTCATCCAAATCTGGGAAACTTGGGTCAAGGAATAGACAATCTGTACAAGATTCAATACCTCCAAATTTTATCACAGTAAAGTTCAAATAAAAAGCTTCATAGTACCCCTTGAACCTAGCCAAGCCCATAACCATATATATCCTAAAAGCTTTCAGAATAGCACAATAATTGCAGTCATCTTCAGGGATAAATTATAATTTAGTTATATTCCTACATTGCGTAACACCTGGCCAGAAAATACTGGCTCGGGTGAGAATCGAACTCCCAGGTATTTCACAATGTAGGAAAATAATTGAATTATAAATTATCCCTGAAGATGACTTCAATTATTAGTCGAAACAGTGTATCTTTGAATATATCCAAAATTCATTTATCGTGACAATAAGTCGTGTACTTGTGAAAAGGATTGAAATAGCGAGCTGTTCCCAACGGTGAGCATTGAATAAGAAAATTGTAGAGCACAACAGCGTTCTCAAAATACACTGCATCACCTTGTTTGGAAATTTATCTTTTCACCTCTTGGCGTTAGGTCATGTTAAGGTATAGATTCAGTTTGGATACAATCTATAAGCTAGATCTGGAAAGAATCACATATCAAAATGACTATAGGTACCTTGTTTGTCATGACTTAGTCTTACACGAATTTGGTAACATCCCACATCTCTGAATCAAAATGTTTAATTTCTGATGTTCGGGTTGTGTGACTGACTTTGGCGGATCTTCTGTAAATCCTTACTTTGATCATGAATATGTCACAACAGATCCACAGTTGAGTGAAGATTAATGGTCCACTCATTGTTTAGTAATTGTTTAGTGTACAGCAGTCATTGTAATAATAGAGAATAGATATTTATGAATTTCTATATTAAAAATGTAAAAATTCTGTCTGAAATAGCTATTTTGGGGTGAGATGGGGGTTTTGTCCGACTTTTCAATTTTGGGGGTGGGGGTTTTGTCCGTGGGTGTTTTGTCCTGGGGGGTTTTGTCCGTGGGTGTTTTGTCCTAGGGTGTTTTGTCCACTGGGGGTTTTGTCCGGATCCCGATGGTATCCCCTAAATCATGAGTTCGATTCTTACCTGAGCCAATATTTTCTGACTGGGTGTTTCACAATGTAGGAATATGTATAAATTATAATAGCACAATAACCTCGTATTTTTCTAACAGCTCTCTGTGTGATAAACTTCTCTGATGCAGTTCCTACACCCGGTGCTGAAAGGCTCAACTAAAGCATTGCTCCATATTTTCGATCTTTAGAACACTTAGCTCATCCATGGAATGTAGCCACTACCCCCAAGGGAAGGACCCCACACCCTCTCCCCCCTAAACTCTACATCAGTTCACCCATAATGTACTTTCTTTGCAAATTGTCTCAGGGTGGGGGAGGAGGGGGACTCCATATCCACTTCATTTGTGTGCTATATTTACTGAATGCTTTCATCAAAACACACAAGGTAGCCAGTGTACTCACCTTTCGGGTTGGAACCCCATGTTTTATTTCCTAAATTAATCCAGATTTATACCAAATTAGGGCAACATATTGGAACCCGAATTAGAAAACTGTTTTAGGGTAAGCCCTAAAGCCTGTAGAGTCGTAAAGGATACAATAGGCAGGGGATCAAAGAGTATCTTGGGTAGGGACTCTCCTATCAACATCTTCTCACGGTCCCATTTGGCTCCTTCCAGGAATAACCCCTGAAAATCAAAGTCAGTACTTTAGGATTTACTCGATCACAAGACCATTTTGACACAAACACAACGGAGTTCTGAAAATCATATTTTGAAATTTTTAAAATTCAAATTACCAAGTTCGCAAACCTACATCTACAACTCACAAACATGGTATTACTAACGTACAATTGATGGACATACTAACACACAGACAGTGTGAGATTCGTGGTCTCCTCGCCAGATCTAACAGCTTGGAGGGCATTCAAGTATCTCATACATAAAACTGTCAATTTCTGGGGGCACTCCACACTTGCCACGGTTTCGCACAAAGTGGCCCCTCCCTAATTTCATAATAAGGAAGGTCGCCTGTTTTTGACAGCATGGTAATTCTTCTTCCCCTTCTACTAACTGATATCTATAGTATCACCCTGCTAGACGTAGCCATTTCTCCAAACGAGGATATAACAATAGCTTGCGGATCGCACCTACGCGCCACTACAGAGTTAATCGAGTCCGGAATTGAATATCTGGCAGGCCAAAATCCTCACTTTTTCGGGGAACGAAAATGATGATTCCTTTATGGCGATAAATTCTTTCTCCGTTTTAAAATGTCCGTTGGACGGGAAACACTCTAACATGGATAAAAACAAAATCATTTCGTACGTTTTCTCTGGGATGTGGGTCGAATTTGACACATTTTCATACATTTTAAGCAGTTTTTTTCCAGAAAAGTTGAAGAAGGTTTAAGGAGGATTGCATGTCTTTCCTTTCCAATTTCAATAGCTCACTTGTCTCCTGAAATAATGGCATGAGTGTGCCCATTCAGAAAATATATACTTTTACAGGGGTTTTGTTAAAGATTTTACATCTATTTAAGGCCGAAGACCCGAACCCATGCCTGTTTTTAGCCGCACATCATTTAGGTGTGGAATGCACCCTCTACAACCTCTCCACCAGTACTATGCAAGTCATAACCTATCACAGTGAAATCTGTGTAAACCGACCATCCTTGGGACCAGATCATAGTGTCGCTTTTGACAGGGTTCTGGTTTAACAAGGTTAAAATACTTCAATTTAAATATTGGGGTATTGGATAATGCCAGTATTGTTTGGTTGGTTTACCCAGGTGTCACTATTCTCAGGTTTCACTGTTACAGTAATACTTATGGTAAATCCAGACTTTTGATGACTAATTTCTTACGTAGCAAAAAGCTCCATCCTCTGGTTTTTCGTCAATATCTTCCGCTTTCTCGTGTTTCATGATCTCAAATTCAAAGCCGATCTCGTCAATAGGTATGGTGTACTTTCTGGCGAAGTTCTGAGAAACACCTGTGTCGATGAAATTAATATCAGCAAGTGTTAAAATAGATATATAAACTAAATTGCATTCAAATATTAATACCAATCCATACAAATAATGTTCAATATCACCATCAGAGTAGCACTGTCTACAGACAGGGTATAGCACTCCAGTCTGGGCAATACTTTGGTGGCAATCAAGAAGTTAAATCTAGTAACATGGCATGGATACAAGACTGGAGGGTATTTTGCGTGAGTTAAAATGTTATGGTCTTCCACCAAATTAATGCCTACATGAAAATTCGAAGATTGATTTACCTGTTAAGAAGGACTGAGTGAAGTAGAACCCAGAGAGCCAGAATGATGAGGGAGCTCCAGTGGCCACCCAGTCTTCAAAAAACGTCAACCTGGAAAAAAAATAAAAAATTCAGCCATTATAACAAACTGCGCATAGATAAATATGGGCAAAGGAATACTCATCAATGTGAGGAATTGATATTTTTGGATAGAGAATATGTGATCCCCACTATGGATATATGGCAACATTATGGAGAAGACTTCTTTCACATCTCCAGAGATGATTTCAAGAAACTAACATATCAAGAACTGATAATTTATTCTAACCAGAAAATTTGATTGAATTTAAACATACAGGAATCCCCATGATACAGACAAATCAATATCTACATCAATGATTCAGAGAATAGTTTATTACATTTTGGGCTAATAGTATAATGCATTAACTTTTTTAGGGTAGAATGAAGAAGACATCCCTGGTTGGAAGACAAAAACACCATCAGGGGATATAGCAAATCTGTCATAATAGGGGAGATAATTTCCTGTCACAATCAGGGTAGGTAACTCTGATAATACAAAGATGCATTTTCTTGGGATAGGCCTCGAGTTCGATAAATCTGCTGGCAAGGAGCTAGATAATACTCCAGGTGTTAAGGTAGATAATACTCTAGACATTGAGCTAGATAATACTCCAGGTGTTGAGCTACATAATGCTCCAGACATTGAGCCAGATAATACTCCAGACATTGAGCTAGATAATACTCCAGGTGTTAAGGTAGATAATACTCCAGACATTGAGCTAGATAATACTCCAGGCGTTGAGCTAGATAATACTCCAGACATTGAGCCAGATAATACTCCAGACATTGAGCTAGATAATACTCCAGGTGTTGAGCTAGATAATACTCCAGACATTGAGCTAGATAATACTCCAGGTGTTGAGCTAGATAATACTCCAGACATTCAGCCAGATAATACTCCAGACATTGAGCTAGATAATACTCCAGGCGTTGAGATAGATAATACTCCAGACATTGAGGCAGATAATACTCCCAACATTGAGCTAGATTATACTCCAGACATTGAGCTAGATAATACTCCAGGCGTTGAGATAGATAATACTCCAGACATTGAGGCAGATAATACTCCCAACATTGAGCTAGATTATACTCCAGACATTGAGCTAGATAATACTCCTGACGTTTACCTTTGTAGGAGATCAGAGATGTAACTGCCTAAGGGTTTCAGCGATGGGTAGGACTTGGCTGCCCAGACCGCGGGCAGTTTTCCCACCAGCATACTTTCAAAGACCTCCTCCAGCTCTGAGGACATGACCACCAGACCCTTGATGGCCTTCTGTAAGTTCTGTAAGGTACTGCGCACAACTTTGGTCAGGCGATTGAAGCGAATCAACTCCTGTCTCAGCACGGTGTTCATCGACTCGTTATACACCACTGGGTATTTCTTTATCACCTAGATACAACAACAACAACAGTCAAGGTTGGATGAACTTAAAACAGTATGAACAATATGAAAATGTTTTATAACTTTACAACATACTTAATTAATTTAGGACATAAAATCCTTCAGAAAGCTAACATAGATACATGATGCAGAATAAACAGTACAAGGCTTTCTTGAGACAGGTTCGTTTCCTATGCTTACTTATTGGGAAGTCCAGTCTGTGCTGTCCAACACAGGAAAATAACATACGGTTGGGTGAGAGGGGGTCGTTCGCATACGACAACATCCCTAGCGATGCCCTTGAAGTGAACAACATACCATTTCTAGGTCAAAATCCTTGGGTAGTTTGGAGAGGATGTCCGAGGCCAGGTCCTGTATTACCTCCCCTGATGACTTCCCACTTCCCCCGGACTGACGAGGCAGGGTCAACAGTATATTATCAAACAGCTGAAGCACAAACAAAAAATACACAGTTATTAGATTGAAAGATTACTGCATGGTAAACAAAGTCGCAAAATCCATACAACTACAGGTTCATTTTCAAAATATATTTCTAAACAGGTCAATATACTGTAATTCTTTCAACAGTATGTTTTGCTTTTTGAAGGGGAAGTTTCTTCAAATACATAAACCACAATAAATCAAGAAGAAAAAAATGTATTTTTACATATGATTTTGAAATACCTGAAATATTCAAAAGTGACAACGATACATGTCTACTGATTAAAATAACCCTGATAAAAGTTTAAACTCTCTTTCAATAACATGAAGAATTGTCATTTATTTAATTGTCAAGGCACATTACAGGTGCCCACAAGGCATGAAGTCTTGTACGCAACCCGACACACCAAATTAAAGCTTACAGGATGTGTTTGTCCGGCTGTGCAAGTCCAGGGATTTTGTGTTGGCAATTAGATTGATGTCGTGTTGCATGAGAGAGATTGGAGGGTAATTGAATAGCAAACTAATGATCCTCACCTGCCATTGGTAATGGACGTACATTGCATCATGCATTATCCTAATTTCCAGAATATAAATCTAAGAATCGTGTAAGGAGACTCACCAGCTGAGTTTCTTGGTTATCCTTGGTGATATCAGCATTCTCATGTAGACCAAACACCTCAGGATTGGGGATGAGTGGCAGGCTTCGGATATAGTCTATGTAACTCTGGTATGGTCCATGCTTGGGGGCAAAATACAGACCGCTGTGGGAAAACCTGAAGAGAGAACAATACAAAAAGTTATTGAAATACACAAAGTTATTGACATGGTGTTAACCATTTCATACATGAATATATCAAACCAAGAGACATCCGTCATAGGCCACCATCTATATATATATATATATATATCCGCCTCGGATGGTAACAAAGCAATAAATTGTCATCCCTCGGCTGGAGCCTTCAAACATCGACTGATAAAAATTCTTCAGGCAAAAAACATAAGTTAGCTGGATGCCATGATGTTAGATATATTATTATGTGTTTGATGTATACTTTGAATTTGGTTGAACTGTTTTCATATATATATTTAATGTACATTGTTTGATTGTTTGTTAGAGGGCCTCTGGGAAGAACAGTTTACACAACTGACAGAGTAAATACTTGTATTTGTTACCCTCAGAAAATAAAGTAATATATATATCTATCTAATTTGCGAATAATGGACTATATGATTTGTTATGACAAATAAATCAAAAGTTGTTCAGCACAAATGACCTTTTTCACCTCCATCTTAGAGAGGTAGTTCTCTCTAACCTATTGTTGTTGTTGGGAGAGTTTGGCCGTTTGGGAGAGCTGACCACTAGCAGCTTCTGCTGAGGTGAAAGTCGTCAAAGATAGCAAGACGGCAGACAACTCACTTTAGAAAATGCTCGAAATTCGATTGAAAATTTAACACCTGAAGCAAATGGAACCATTACTGTCTTACATAAAATTCGAAATGTTATGTATTTCTAGGGAGTAAACTACATACACAAGAATCATGTCACAGTTTACTAATAGAAAACATTTTTCATGTTGTCGGTCCATTTTGCTCTAGCTTTACCATGTCCAATTTCTCTGAAATTTGCTGATCTATTCTACAGGTTAGGGCGATCTCGCTCTACAATGGAGATAAAAAAGGTTGTTCTTGCTCAATAGCTTTTGATTCCTTCTTAACCAATGCATCAAAATTTCAGGCGCATTGATTTATCTATTGTTCCATGTCATAAAATTAATTTGCCATGTGAAGAACCTGCTAATGTTAAACAGCATGAAGGATGTTTGACCAATTATTATGCAAATTAGATAGATGACAATTTACTTTTTTCTACCATTTTAATGTGGAAAGATAAGTCTGTATGTGTCTCAAGAGGATTTTGCTGAATTCATTATGTGAACTGATTTATCGGGCAAAAACGACTCTTTTTACCTCCATTTTAGAGAGCGGGAATCCCCTAACCTGTTCTATACAAGTTTTAAAAGTCTAGTTACTTGTAATCGTCATTGTCGACGATATCTCTGTTGTAGAAGTTGGACAGTACAGAGATGAGGAGTCTTCTATCCTTGTCGTCCGTCACTCTCCCGCCGTAGTTACACTCTCCTGTCAGGTATGTCAGGGCCGTTATCTGAAGCTCATCGTAGTCATTCAAGAACATCTGAGGAGAGAGTAAATTCAAGAAATATTGATCAGTACCAGTAACATTGATTAAATTCTCTGTTCTTGTTGACACTTTTAAAGATTTCTAGTACAGGTAATTATTAAAGATGTAATCAGCCTCTTCTCCATCTGTTTTTCAGCAGCGAAGTTTGCTAAAGCATCATAGGTATTATATTTGATGATAGTGGGATTGCCATATAGAACGAATGTGAGAATATCTTGCCGGAGAAATTTGAAACTCTGCCCGCATCGACAGGTTTTCTGTTTCACCATTGAAAACGTGCTGTACGTGGAGAGGAAAATGACGTCACTGCGTGACGTGTGAGTGACGTAGCGACGCTCATGAATCTGAATGCTGAACAGCTGCAGCCATGGGATAACGTCATGTCTCGTGCCTAAGGTTTGGTAGAGTGGCAGAGCATACGTAAGCAGAATGTACCACACGTGGAAACACTTGTTGACATGACCATCGAAAAATAAACAGCATGCCATGTTGTTTATTTTTAAAGACAAATTCCTTATATTTTTTCGTGAATGGTGGAAACAATCTCATTTGTTAATGGTCAAATGTGTCTTATTTTGTACGTGTCGTAACATATGTCACTTTCGCGGAGTTTGGGAGAGACCGATTTCAGTCTAGGTTTTGAGGCTGATTACATCTTTAAAGAATAGCCTGAGGAAGTTGACAAAATTGTTTGAAATCATGCAGATAATCCATTTATTTCTTGTTGTTTCACTGATTTTAGAGGGTGATCAAAATTTATTAGAACAGCTGATTTTTTCCCCAAATTGGAGGCGATTCAATTTTTATAGGGGGATTGAATTATTAGATCAGTCTAAATATTAGATCGCTGTAAACATACCACCATCTGCCTGAGGCTGATTCTGAGATCCGACTCGTTGAACTCGTATGGGATGTTCCAGCCGAGCGGGCCAAACTTCCTCCTCTCTTGGACCAAGGCGTGAAAGAAACACAGACCAAACAGCATCTTGTGCCAGTGCTCCGGCTGAAAATATACAAGACCCATATTATTGAAATAGATATGGGTTTCCAGACATACCTGCTCTCGGTAAACTAAAACTCCCCACGATATTTCACCTAATATTCCAGCGGACAGTTCTGGGACAAGTTTGAGGTTGTCTAGGATCAGTGACTTTTCATCGTTTCAGATTATGAGGCCAACTTCCCATCCTGACAGCATTATATTTAGTTTACAGGTGCGGCGAAATGCCTGTCTCATTATCTGCAGTAATTTTATGTTATTATTAATATACAGGTGGTACAACGATTTTAACCAATTTTTTTTATTCCGATCATGACAACCCAGTCACATTATCCGGACACTGGGCCAACTCAGTCCTTGATCTATCCGCTTCCTGCTGAGCGCCAAGCGAGGAAGATACAAGTTTCAATTTTGAAATCTTTCGTATGACTCAGCCTGGGATCAAACCTGAGACCTGTCGCTTGCGAGGCGAGTGCTTCACCACATGTCCACCGCAGTTTCGTCTCCATCGTGTGTAATGAATCAAACGACTATAGTTATTCAGATAAAGCTCTGAGTTTGCAGGTAACATACCTTGTTACAGCTGCTAAAGAAAGTAGGATCAGATATGGGGTCGTTCAGGTAGGATCGCAGAAGGTTAGCTCGTAGACCTTTAGGCGGTTCATTTGTCATCTTCACACCTGTAAATTTAAAAAGATATGTTAATTAATCGTAATTATTAAAATAACTGTTAATTGGAAATTCTATCTAGAAAGTTCCATGCTAAACTTCAGTGTGTCAAATTTTGTTTCCAAAAACAAATTTTTCAAGTTTGAATTTTTTTTTAAATTAGGTCTTTCCTTCAACCAGGAAACACTAGTGCCACCATTAGTTTATTTCACTGACAGATTAACCCCCAACATACCGTTTTGTAGTATGGAGACTGGGAACTCCTCAGATGGGTAACTGGTTAGCCATAATCGGAAGTCAACATTTGTATCTTCAGGGACTATCACCTGAAAAGGGTTAAAGCAATCATAATCACGAAATGAAATGGAAAGACAGCAGTACATGGTTCAACAAATACTCTCTTCTGAGGATGTAAATTAAAGCAACTTTTATTTAACAATCGACAATGCTTTCACTCTAATATCTATGTACAGAGTATATTCATTCCCTGGTTGAGAGAAACAGTTATTTGATATACAAATGTCAAACCTGTCTGTAGAAAAAAACACTGTTTCAAGTATCTTAAATCCAATTCGTGTACCGGTAGATCTACCAGATAATCAGATTATGTGCAGATATAGTCTATGATTACATACCTCCTCACAGATTTTCTCCAGTTTGGGCATCCAACTGGTGGCTAGATGACAGTTCTGCAGTACAACCCAGGAGCCATCTTTCAACGCCTTCTCTATCATCTTAGCTGCAATCGGACCCTGAGTGAGGGAAATACAATAGTGAATGTCAGAGTGATAATGATTTAACGTCACTTTGAACAACCTTTCAGTCATATCATGACATTTGGGTACTATGCCATTTCACACCTGTGATCTTTTCCTTTTTACACGTCAGACCTTTCACACCCAGGAACCCCACGGGTGCCCCAGTTGGACATCTATTACAACAAGCTGTCTGAGGGGCCGAGGCCCTTAATTCTTTCCAGGACCTGGTGTGCGCACAGCGACACCCCAGGTCAACCCCATGACCTGGGGTGTGCACAATGACACCCCAAGGTCAATCCCTGAAAGCGCCATGGGACCCCTTTTACAATAAAGTGTCTGAGGAGCTGAGGCCTTTAATTTTTCCAGGACCTGGTGTGCGCACAGCGACACCTCAGGTCAAACCCATGATCTGGGGAGTGCACAATGACACTGCAAGGTCAATCCCTGAAAGCCCCATGAGGCCCCTTTTACAATAAGTTGTCTGAGGAGCTGAGGCCCTTATATTTTTACCATGTCCTGGGATGTGCACGACGACACTCCAAGTCCATCCCCTGGAGACCCATGATGGCACCGTAAGAGGGAAATATGATGTCAAAAAGTCTAATCAATAACTGCCATATACGACCATATATCAGAGAGCAAGTATTAACCCTTGTACCCACCTGTCCTTGTCCCAGTGACAAGGTTTTATGCGGTTGCCCGTGTAACAAATAACTCATATACCACCATGTATTAGAGGGCAAGAATTAACCCTTGTACCCACCTGTCCTTGCCCCAATGACAAGGTCTGTATCTGGTTGCCCGTGTAACAAATAACTGTCATATACCACCATGTATTAGAGGGCAAGAATTAATCCTTGTATCCACCTGTCCTTGTCTCAGTGGCAAGATCTGTATCCGGTTGCCCGTGTAACAAATAACTGTCATATACCACCATGTATTAGAGGGCAAGTATTAACCCTTGTACCCACCTGTCCTTGCCCCAATGACAAGGTCTGTATCTGGTTGCCCGTGTAACAAATAACTGTCATATACCACCATGTATAAGAGGGCAAGTATTAACCCTTGTACCCACCTGTCCTTGTCTCAGTGGCAAGATCTGTATCCGGTTGCCCGTGTAACAAATAACTGTATACACCATATACCACCCTTGTATGTATGACAAGGTAGGGTTGCCCGTGTAACAAATAACTCATATACCACCATGTATTAGAGGGCAAGAATTAACCCTTGTACCCACCTGTCCTTGCCCCAATGACAAGGTCTGTATCTGGTTGCCCGTGTAACAAATAACTGTCATATACCACCATGTATTAGAGGGCAAGAATTAACCCTTGTATCCACCTGTCCTTGTCTCAGTGGCAAGATCTGTATCCGGTTGCCCGTGTAACAAATAACTGTCATATACCACCATGTATTAGAGGGCAAGAATTAACCCTTGTATCCACCTGTCCTTGCCAATGACAAGGTCTGTATCTGGTTGCCATGTAACAAATAACTGTCATATCCACCATGTATAAGAGGGCTATTAACCCTTGTACCCACCTGTCCTTGTCTCAGTGGCAAGATCTGTATCCGGTTGCCCGTGTAACAAATAACTGTCACCACCATGTAAAAGAGGGCAAGTATTAACCCTTGTACCCACCTGTCCTTGTCTCAGTGACAAGATCTGTATCCGGTTGCCCGTGTAACAAATAACTGTCATATACCACAATGTATTAGAGGGCAAGTATTAACCCTTGTACTCACCTGTCCTTGCCCCAATGATATTGTCTGTATCCTGTTACCCGTATAACCCTTATCTTCACCAAACTTGAGAAGAGAAGCCATAGGGTCAGCTCCCGGGGACAGCACGAAGATCAATGGAGCACAGCAATTCGAGTCGGCAAACGACCCAGCAAGGTCAAAGGTCGGGGGTTCAATGAATGACTGTCCGATGTTGTCCACGATGAAGTTTTGAACGGCGGGTACTATTTTGTCGGGACGGAAGCAGCGCAGTATGACCATTCTATCCATGCCATTCAGACAGTCAAACGGACTCGGAAGTTTATGCTCTTGAGGTTGTGCGGAATCGTACAATTTCCTCCACGTATCTATATTTTCCACCACATCTGAAAAACAAATTGAATATGAAAATCCAGAAATTATACCCCCCAATGTATATACCCCCATGCTTAATTCTCCATGAAGGTACAGTGTATCATCACCTCCCCTATCAAAGACATGCACAGTAGCTCTCAGGACTAAACAATGTACGTCACTTCAGTATTAAGGCTGTGTGATATTAATTGTGTGTTTTCTGTTTCCTACCTGCTCATGTTTTAGTGACATAAAATAACTGATAGTCTTGCGAAATCCTATAGGAAATGTCTGCTATTTCAAAACGACTAAGAAATACCAAGAAAAAAATTGAGACTTTTCGGGTTGTTACAGGAAACAAATATTTTTATGAATAGCCAGTTAACATGTTCACTGTGACAAAGAAGAAGCAATATCTACATACAAACTGAAAGTACATTTGTGTGTCCAATATCATTCTGCTGAAGTTACGATTCGTCTTAATGATTTTCATTGTCCTTCGATGAAAAGAATTACTCTTCATTGTGAAATTATTGATGAGTATACCTTTGAACCACTGTCAATGAGACTGGTTCATATCAAAAAGTTGTGGTGAATTTTAGACGAAAATAAAAACACAAAAATCTTACGATCTTTTAAGGCACCCATGTTGTTTAGGTTAGTGGCTCTCACGATTTCTGACCAGGACTTGTCACCAAGCCACTCAGGGGCAGGGTTAGGGAAGGGGTTGTCTAGAGCCACGCCCCCTGTCAACAGGAATCTCCACGTGCTGTCATCAATCCTTCCACTGAAATATGCAGATAAAAACCCTAGTAAGTCAGCTAATTTATCATTTCTGTTTGATTTAGACATTTGACTCCAATAATTTGAAAGCATACATATTATTAAAAACAGTTTGGTCCCCGTCTGCAGAGTATGTTCTGTTCCTTTGTACATACACTGTTGTAGCTTGATGGGGAAATGTCTTGTTCAGACCATGTCTAATGTATCTTTTTTTTTATGAAAAGTAACTCAATTATCATGTTACAAGAACAAATGTATCTCTTTTGTTCAAGCTGTATCATTTAATACCAAAGAATTCAAACTGATCCAGACGAAACTCACAGTTTCTGAGTTATTCATCAGATATTAAGTAGTACCATACCATTAGAGTTCAGTAAATATACAAGGCGTTAGTTAAGGAAGCATTTCTAATCTGATAGTTAGGTTGAAGCAGATAGCATAGCCGGGACGGAGGAGAATTATGAGTAAATGGGGAAATTGGAAATTTGCAGAATAAAAAAAAACTTGTTCCTTTTTTTCAAAAAGCGATTTTGAACAAAAAGTCTTGACTTGCAGTTTAGATTAGCCAAGTTTTTATTAAAGCAGAACACTTCATACAGAACATGCAAACATCGGAGTGATAAAAACTATATGTTACCACATGCACCAAACATGTCAAACCGACATCAGCACTAACATGTCAAACCGACATAAGCACTAATTTGGTCCGTCCTTTCTTTTGCAACAAGCAGCCAAAGGATGCCAAAATGGCATCAATATTTATAAGCGTTGTCGGTCCCAGGTTTTGAGATCAACTCAGATTGGCTGACTGAATGTTGATTGCTGCTGTAATATATTTTCCTCACAGTGTAGCACGAAACTTACGTAACCGAATTGCAGCCCCAAGCGATATCTCATGGCATATTATCTGCAAACTAAATTTGACCAGAATCTGAAGGTATCCTCAGCCTATTGCCGGAAACCAAATTTAGACTTTCCCACCAGGTATCACCACCTGTAGGTGCAAGCAGGCAAAACGCAATCCCAAATGACATCTCATGGCATGGTATCGGCATATGAACTTTGAGAAGGATCTGAAGAGGGGTCCTCAAGTTATTGCCAGTACTAGATGCGCACCGGTGTTTGTGCTATTTGGGGCGTGTCACATATGAATACAAAATTTGAGAAGAATTTGATGAGCAGTTGCCAAATTATTGCCCGGAAACCAATTTTTCCACCAGGAGGCGCCACCTGTAGGCAGAAGCAGCAATATACAATCCCAAGGGACATGGTATCATGGTGTCATGTTATCTGCATACCAAATTTGAAAAGAATCCGACGAGGGTCCTCAAGTTATTGCCTGGAAACCAAATTTAGATTTTGACACCAGGTGGCACCACCTCTAGGCGCAAGTCGATGAAATGCATTATCAAGCATCATCTTATGTCACGGTACATTCATACCAAATTTTAGAAGAATTCGATGGCCGTTTTTCAAGTTATTACCCGGAAACAAATTTGTGATTTTGCCACCAGGTGGCGCCACCTGTGAGTGCAAGTGAGCGAAAAGCAATCCCAAGCAACATCTCCTGGCATGGTACATGCATGCCGAATTTGAGAAAAATCCGATGAGCGTTTCTCATGTTACCCAGAAAGGTAGGGTATTTCAAAGACATTCGACCAAGTGTTTCTAAGTTATCACTTGAAGCACGGAATAATGGAATGAACTCTAGTGGCGCCACCTCCGGGCGGATTTTGATGAAATGTAACACCAATGACGTTTTGTCGCAAGGAATGCATTTGCCAAATTTTGAATAAGGAATCCGACAAATCATTCGAAAGTTATTGCTCGCGAAGGATTTGAACAAACATCCACGGACATTCACTGAAGATTGGAACAAGACCCAGTGGCGCCACCTACAGGCCAAATTTCGGAGGAATTCGACAAAGCATTTAGGAGTTATAGCTCGCGAAGTATTTGAACGGACATCCACGGACAAGCACAGAAGATTGGAACAAGAGGCAGTGGTGCCACCTTCAGGTGGATCTTGCTGAAACATGATACCAACCGCCGTCTTGTCGCAAAGAATGCAGATGCCAAATTTCAGAGGAATCCGACACAGCATTTAGGAGTTATCGCTTGCAAAGTATTTGAGCTTACATCCACGGACAAGCACAGAAGATTGGAACAAGAGGCAGTGGCTCCACCTTCAGGCGGATCTTGCTGAAACGCTATACAAACCGACGTCTTGTCGCAAAGAATGCAGATGCCAAATTTCGGAGGAATCTGATAAAGCATTTGGAAGTTATCGCTTGCGAAGTATTTGAACAGACATCCACGGACACATAGAAGCAAGAATCATTTTAAAGTCCCCGGCCGCGTTGCTTCATCTCTATACCACACCCATTATCTCAGCTGATTTCTGCCAAACAGAACTTACGTTCCCGACAATCCATAAAGACATGTTAATGTTCTAGGGATAGTCTAATGGTCAGTATGAAGCTATAGTAGATTGCGATAGAGTATATATAATCTAACAAGACAAAAAAGCAAGAGTAGCAAACATATGATCTGATCACCAAATCAGATTTGGCCTGTTTGGCAAACATCTACATGATTAATTCAGTGAACTAGTATTTCTACCAATTCTATGCGAAATTATACTCACATTCCTGTTAAATAACTGGAATAAAATATCAAACTCCAATACATACATAGCGCTGTTATATGTAGGTCTTGATATGTATATATTTCAAGGAGGCTTGAATCCATATCTGATAATATCTGGAGCTATCCAGCCATGACAATCAACACATGATCTTGCATGTTTTCTGACAACCGCATATCCACTTTTCAGCCATTTCAGTTTCTGCACCAGAATATGGCACAATATGTTTAGTTTATGAAAACTGTACAAGAAAGTTGTGTGTGTTGGGGGCATGGTGGACAAGGCATTTATAACTATTATCAATTGTATATATAAATTTTTTTTTTTGAAACTTCTTGGAAATTGCACAACAGGGCCTCCATCAGTAAAACAAGGACCGATGCAAACTGAACTATAATTTCACGCAACAATGTTTTTATTATATTCTTCAGAACCATATTTAGTGGGAATTTCATAAACTGCCGCCTGAAACCATAAAATTTGATTCAACAATGAAATAGAGACAACTATACAGGCACAAGTTTATCAATTTGACTGACCTCAAGACACGCTTGATGGTGTGGTTTGTAGTAAAACTTCCTTCTAGCAAAACTCATGTGCCAGTTTTGATATATTTCCACTCGTTTCATTTTTCCAGCTGAGATTTTCCATGGTTTTTTTTGCCTCAAAATCTGGGCCTATGAGCTAGCCAAATTCCCCTGACATTCCAGCGTTTCCAGGACCCATACGAACTCTGCAATACAGATTGACAATCTCCAGATCGGTCAACTTTACGGATTGCTTAATGCACAACATAAATCTGAAACAGCTTGATAATCACCATGGACATAAGTGAAGAAGTATAAAATCAAGCATAACAGTGATGCATTTATATGCTGCAGTGAACTTGCCATGATCAATTTCTGGACTGGCAGTCACAATTAAAAAATGTCAACAGTCACCGCTCCAAATGGAGAACTTGAAAATAAATTCTTTTCTTACTATTGGAGAATTGAGATATGCACTTCGTAATAATAATAATTAAAGATACTGTCACTGATTCCTTATAGCCTTGCATTTTTCCCTTGGCGTGATTATTCTCCGGCGCAGGTACTTACCGTCCTTTCATAATGCCCACACAGAGGATGAAGGAGAAGAGTAGTTTGTCTTTCTCAAACAGTGATCGGCACACGTTACGGTAGATACTGTCTGTGAAATGTTCATTCAGGTTCTCTATCCTCTCCTCCAGGTTAACAGACGGGCTGCTGTTCATTATCGACTGGAAAAGTCAAACACACACAAATAGTGATGATCATCAATAACAATTCTAAATACAGGGTTCCCACCCTTCTTGAAAAATTTATTTCCATGACTTTCAATGAATTGAATAAACTTTTTTCCATGACTTTTCAAGCATTATGTACACAAAGATTTCTTGCCTTCTCAATACTTAAATGCTCGCAAACAGCATACAAAAACGTAACCAACAACATAATAAGGGATTTTTTTTTATCAAGGCTGATGTTCAAAGGCTTTCCCAGACTGACAGACAAAAATCTGGAATTTCAAGTACTTGCAAGGCATGGAAGGACTTTCCAGGTTTTCAAGCACCAGTGGGAACTCTGTAAACAGTGATTTTGATTTTCAGAGAAATAGATGTTTGTCATTGAATGAAAATCCACAATACTGAAATAAGCAGGGGATGTGTTTCTTGCTACTTCTCTTGTGGCCATGGGATTCAAGCATTGCAAGAGACAGATTAAACAGCACCAGGACTATGACCATCCCCATGGGGCAAAAGTGCACATCTGCATGATCGAAGCATCAACTTCATCATTCCGATGACAGATTTAATGCCACTACCATTGAGGTCCACATAACATGCACTTCTATTCCACTTTTTTGCTTGCAATCAACTCATCTGTAGATATAAGTTAATCAACTAACCTGTAGATATAGGTTAATGAACCAGTTAAGAGAGTACTGATACATAGGCTCAATGTTAGCCAGGTCAGAGATACAGAAGAACAGGATGGACGAGTGGACAGCCACTGGTTCGTAACCATTCCTCGTCTCATCGATCTCCTGCTCTGTGGCCGCCGCAATCTCCTGCTTGGCTGAAATCTCCTCAGAGAGAGTCTTCGATGAGGACAGCACTTTGATAGCAGTCTCATCCTCCAAGATATTACCCTAGAAATGGAATTGTAAGAATCAGTGACACTGTTTTGGGGAGGTAGACTATATGAATGACGACAATGTTAATTTAGGGAATCCGTCTATTCTTGTTCGAAGACAACTTGAAAATCATGAGACACAGTAATTATGAAAACCCGAATGGTTAAGTCACCCGACGTTGGAAATAGTGATTTGGCTTGGAAGCGTAACTTCAGTACCCAGTATGGAAAGCCATCCCAAGGTACCCACAATTACCAAATTTGTTCTGAAAGATAAATTTGGCTTGGCCCCCCGATGGCACAACCTACAGGTGGGTCACCATGAAAATCCCAAGGGAGATTTTGATACAAGGTACCCACATAACAAATTTGAAAAGAACACATTCGGGTTTTCATTAGTCACTTTCTGGAAAGAAAATTTTAACATGGCCCCCAGGTGGCGCCACCTATACATAGATCAGCAAGAAAAACAAACTCAAGCAAGATCTTGAGGCAAGGTACACATACACCAAATTTGAAGAGAATCCATTCAGTTTTTCAAAAATTATTGTCCGGAAACGAAATTTGACGGACGGACAGACCTCAATACTATATTAGTAACCTTCGGTGTCATGGGGCAAAAACTACATCATAGAGAAACCCACTCGACAACCAGCCTTGATATAATGACAGATAGGAGTATATGTACTTGTATTCTAGTGGAGTCTATGAGTAAACAATATCAAGTCGATGTATTATTACCTGAGATGAGGATAGAACCTCCAAGATTTTATCTTCAATCTCCTTCAGCTGTTTCTTGTTAGCAGCGCCCTCTAGGATGAGCTGGTTCTTCTTCTCCTCTAGTTCGGGTTTCTCCTTGGCAGCCACGATACCCAGTAACTGATCTTGTAAACCTTGAGGTGTGATCATGAAGTTCAGCAGGCAGACCTGAAGGGAAAATCACAGATCTGCAAAATGGCTGAGGAGACAATCGCAGACTCGAGAGTACAGTTATTGTAGCTGTATTTACAGAAGTATGTATCGGAGATTGGTTGAACAAAATCTGCAAAATTTGCATATAATTTCCATATGGTAACAAAACTAAATTTGATCACCTTGGTATTTTATGGTTGGAAATTTCACTTCCTGTGATTGAATTATTAGAGGGATTCTGGATGTCTAATCACTGATGTATTTACAGAATACATGTATGACGTGGAGACAGATCTAAACCAGGTCCTGTGATTGGGATGTTTTGTGTAATGTATCTGTAGCTTTTACCCCAAGTTTCAGGAGTATAACCACTGTGGAAGTTTTCCATAGTTTTGAAGTAAAATGGAGTATGTCATAGTGTCATAATCCATGCCCAAAAAGATAATTATTCTATAACACTTATGTCAATAACATAACAGCTGACCATGCATTTATTACACGTTTTAGCACAGTTATGTGAAATCAACACCCGTCAAGTGCAGGTGTTCATTGGGAGATTCCATTTCACAAATCGGATGAGGAAAGGGACGTCTGCTTTCATACAAGTAACAATCGAATAAAACCAGCAAATAAATTACAAGATGAAATTTCTTTCTCTAGTTTAACTGTTGTTTCCATCGTGAAATTGATTAACAAAGCGACACAAATAGACATATATCCGCGTAATTTCCACACAGCTGACAGTATCACTCCCCATTTGAGAGACCACATAAACTCGTCCACTGACATTGGCAAAATCCCAATCGAGACGGGAGCATCAGTGGACGAGTTTTTTCAAGAAAGGGGAGAAAGGTTGTCAAAGTTTAAAATATGTTTTCAACTTTTCATTATAATCTTTGTTGATAATCAATTTGGGTAGTGCAATAGAATAGAAATAATGTCAATTTGGGTAGTGCAATAGAATAGAAATAATGTTTTCATAGGCATGCTCAATGGTTATTTCACGCGCGTTACGGGCTTCGCCCCTGCCCTAAAATATCAACTTTCCCATACTAACCGTGCGTAAAATAACCATTGAGTATGCCTATGAAAACATTATTTCTTAAACATAAATCTGTAAGTCTTTCAAAATGTATTACCTGTGTATACCGACATGTTTGGGACCAGATTATAGTGCCGATTTTGACAGGATCCTGGTTTATCAATTTTCAAAATACCTTAGATTTAAATATTGAGACCATAAATAATGTCAGTATTTAGAGGTTGGTCGGTTTACCCAGGTGTCGGTATCCACAGGTTTCACCGTGCATATCACTACCCGGTGTAATACACCATAACGGACATCGGCACCTACCTTCACAGAGACTTCTGGTAGGTAGTGAGGATTCCTCAGTCGAGTCGTGATGAAGAAACGGAAATCGGCCGAGTATTCTATGACGTTATCTCCCAGTCGGATATATTCTACGCCTTGCTGTTTGAAAGTGAGTTTCTGCAGGATAGGTTCTAGTAATGGATCCAGTTCCTCTCCGACGTTCTCCAGTAATACTGGGTAGCCAAACTGGATGGAGTTCTCCAGCGTTCGTACATAGTTTGTATCAGAGAGTTTGATGATACTCAGCTGGTTGTTTTTCTCCATGTTTTTCACCCATTTGTTGGCTTGGCCTGAATAGATAATAGCAGAGAATCATTGCATCGTATGTGAGAAAACAAGTCAATACAAGGAAAGTGGTTTAATCTCTTTGAATCTTATTCATTTATCATATCATGGAGATTATTCATGTATCACGTAAGGGGAGGGAATCCATATATCATATCATGAGAGAGCATCCATATGTCACATCAGGGGAGAGTATCCATATATATCAGGGGAGACTATCCATACATCACATCAGGAGAGAGTATCCATACACCACTGCAGACCACCATGTTTCATGTTAGAGGAAATTATTTATCACATCAGGGGAGACTATCCATATAGCACATCAGGGGAGAGTATCCATATATCACACCAGGGTAGACTACTTCTGTATCATGAGAGGCAAAATTAATCATTTATCATATCAGGAGAGACTATCCTTGTGTTACGCAGTAGGAGAAGAAACCAGACAGACCAGTTTCCTGTTTATAGTTTCGGCGTAACAGTAATTTGGCGGGTTTTTGTGGATACATCGCCTATATAGGAAGTGTATCCACATTTTTGCGAGATGTAAAATCAGATGTTTTTTTCAAAAATGTGGATACACCTTCTATATAAGTGATGTATCCACATCTTATTTGCAATGTAAACACCTCTATAGAACTAAATACTCGATTCTAACTTTTAAAACCTAAATTTAAGAAATGTTTAGGTTGACTATTTCTACCGGGTGAAGTGCCGTCACAACATTTTTTGTTCAATTTCTCGCCCGACTTTCCAGGGCTAAATCAAAATCGGAAATACTGGCATGTGTGGCATGAATTCTTCTGAACTCGGTTAATTATAATTTAGAGATTTTAAGAGTACATAATTGTTTCTCTCCTCGTATTGATGGGAAAGAGATACTATATGTCCCAGAAACTTCAAACAATCGGAACTCCAAATTTTACATCAACTGCAGGTGAAGAGTAAGGAAAAGTTTGATTGGCTGAAATCTGTGTAATAGCCCCGCCCAGCTATTTCAACCAATCAGAAAATTGGACTCTACAAGTCTCCAATATGGCTGACAAAAGCAACAAGAAGCTCCGCGAAAATAATAGCATCTCTTTCCCATCCATCTCAACTTCCACTCCTAAAACTCAGTCGAACAATACGATTATTTGAATGATAAGTTTCTAGTAGTTCAGTCTAACAGATCGTAAGTACCTCCTGCTGTTTTACTGTCAAAGATCGACGCCGAAAACTCGTTGGAGTTAGTTTTTTTTAGCTTCGTCTCGAGGAATCCAAAGTCGCGACTCGAGAACTTTTCATAATCGTACGGCTTTTATATCGATGAATTATAAAGTATAGCAGTCATTACAATGTTAATAAAATGTGCATACATCGCCATTATAGTGTATGTATCCACATTTTTGGAAAACCAAGTTTTTGGTGATTTTTTAAATGTGGATACACGTGCTGTGTTTGTATCCACAAAAACCCGCCAAATTACTGTTACGCCATAGTTTCTTTGAAGCCAAACCTCTGAAGATAATGTTTACCTTGAGGGTCAATCATGAGGGGCCAGCGTCTCGAGTTGGACACAATGATCCCATTGTCAATACTGAACGTGTCCACAGGTAGACCAGCTATCTGCCAGGCTCGGATTTTGACCGGATCGCCAAGGGTCGCATTCAGGGAGAAAATCTTCGAACAGGGGATGTTCTTCTCCACGCACAGGTTATGCCAGTCCTTGATGACATCCTGTAAATACACAATAGCATTATCAACGCTGTGAAATGGCGGTAAGGTTAACAAAGAGAAACAAAGGGATGCACAAATGAATACCTGTGTAAAGGTGACATCCATTCTTGAGATATGGCACCAAGGAAAAATTGATGATGAATACGGTAATCCTTCTAATAATTCAATCCCCCTCTAAAAATTCAATCACCCTCAGATTTGGGGACAAAATTCAATATATGGTTCTAATAAATACGATCAACCCCTAAAATCATTGAAATAAAGAAGAACAAATGGATAATATGCATGCTATTGAACCATTTTGTCAAATTCCTGTTCTAATAAATCTGATCACCCTCAGATTTTATGGTAGGAATTTTACTTCCTGTGACTGAATTATTAGAGGGATAACTGTATGGTACAAAATAAATAACCTTGGACCCCCGTAGGACTTGGGAGTACTTTACCCCTTTCACCGATATACCCTTGGTCTTGGCTTTATAAACACTAGGTGTACATTTTTAAACAGGGAAAGATGGTGAAAGGGTTAAATGAGCCATCGTTCATTCTCTCTTACCTGTCTAAAGTCGACTGTGAATGCCCCCAGATACGCGACCACACCAGAGGATAGTAATACATCTCCCATGATGTTGATGTACTTCTCGCCCAGGTTTTTAGCCGCCTCCGTCCACCGATCCTTCTCTCCTCCCAGTCCACCGATCAGCTTCTCCGCTCGTTCCAATTTCTTCTGACACAGGTCGATGTTGGTTTCCAGTTCCTTCTTTTTCTGTGTCATTGCTTCAAATTCGTCATTCAGGGCTTGTAATTTGTCAGTGACCTGTGACACGATATCAAAGTTAACGCAAGTCAAAGTTTGGAGTTGGGTAGAAATGCAATAAAAAAATTTGTGCACAAGACATCGAGAAATTGCTTTCATTCTTCACATTTTACTCCTGGAATGAATAACCTTTCTGAAGTTATTATAATTGAGATAGATCGTACTTAGGGAACGAGTTAGTTAAAAAGCTATTTTCTGAAGTATTTGCCAGAAACTGATCATACTTGGTAGGATAAGTATACATCAACCAAAGCAACCACACATCAAATGTGGACTTTTTCTTTAATCACATAAACGGTTGCCATGGAAATGGCAGTCATCTTGGATAAGTGACCAAAATTTCTAAATCATTTTCCTGTAGAACCACAGCAGCTAGATACTTAAAAAACATGAAGCTGCGCTATCGAAACCCCTCGGCTCTGAACCCCAGCTGTTATAATGTAAGGGTGTCTCCACCAATTGATTGGCTTGTGGGAAGAAATATTTACCCCTGGTATTGTAAGTGCAGGCATTCTTTGCATTGTGTAAGAGAATAAATCAATAAATCAGTCATCCAATCAATAAATAAATGTGATAGTATACAAACATGATATAGAAATTATATGCAAACTTAACATAGGAATTAGTGGATTTTATTAGACAAGGGGCATAACTCTGCAAAATACTTTCTGACACACTCATTTTCGATAGGCATCTAGTTCAGGTCAAGAGAAACAACTGTATCACGTTAGGATGTTGTATATGGAACGGTTCTGAAATTATCACAATAACAAATCATAAATGGATTTTTATTTGTAAAAAGGGGCATAACTCTGCAAAATATTGTCCGAGATGACTCATTTTCGATAGGCTTCTGATTTACGTGAAGATAAATAGATGCAACAAGTTTGGTTGCCATGCATGAAACGGTTCTGTAGATATCGCGGTAACGGGCGGACGGACAGCCGTACATGATGACGACAATACCCCTAGGCCAAAGTTGGCCGAGGGGTAAAAACTGTTCTGGAAAGCTAATTGCAAAAGGGAGTGAATGGTAGCATTTATTTTTTCATTGGATGAGCATCAAGAATGGCAAATTAGAAAGAAAAAAATCTGCCTGATTACTGAATAATTTTGTAAAATGTCTAAAAATGTACTTAGAAGAGGGTTACAAATTCAGCACTGTTTCAAGGATCAAGCAGAAAGATTGTAATAATGGGAGAGGGGGAAAGGAGGACTAAACTTCCAACTAGGTAGCAAAGATTGTGTATTTTCTGACAAAAAGATGAAACTAATCAAATTCCCTTATTGTCTGGCTCAAGTTTACCTCTTGTAGCTGAGATCTCTTTTCGTTCAGTTTCTCCATCTGTACAGCCAATTCGGATTCTGCTCCAGCCAGTTTCAGTTTCTTGGGGGCGACGACTTTCGCAACTCTATCGTACACGTCCATGGCACGAACCCATCGACACATGCCCTCGCAGGCAGTGGAGGCATTCTTCACAATGGACGGGTCAAAATCAGCATCGGTCATATATCTGTCAAAATAATGTAAATCAAGTATTGTACTAAAGATATGAAGTTAAAATACATAAACCATCTAGCATTATCAAAAGGATGTGAAATTAACTAGCAAAGGCAACTGCGTACACCCTCACCCCAATACTGCTGCATGGGAGAATGCATTTCCTGTGATTTCATTATTAGAATTCAGCACAATACCAGAGTGAGGAATATAAATCTGTTATCAATGCAGAAATAGAAATATTTAAAATATTTTTTGAGTGGGTAATCTTAGATAAGAATATCGCAATGTAAATATTACAACAACAAAAAAAGTCGATACGCGTAATAAAATGATGTTCAGTTTAATATGGCAGATCTGTACACTTGTTGACTCAATCTCTCGTGTTTGTAAAATCTGCAAGGGCTGTTGATCACTCTCCAGGATTCTGTTTTGCGTGAGTGATGTGAGAGTGATCACTCTCTCCAATATCACTCTCCTGGTGGAAAATTTAGGAGAGTGATGAGGAGCGAGAGTGATCAGTCTCACTAAACTGAGAACCTGCTGACTCACTCACCTTTCCCTCAATATTCGAGGAGAGTGATCATAAGCTCTCCTCGGGAAAAATTTACGAGAGTGATGGAAAATGAGACTGATCACTCTCCTTAAAACTGCGAACCTGCTGACTCACGCACCTTTCTCTGATCCTTTTCATTACTGGTGGAGCGATGTTATCCTTGTCGTAGGTTTTCAGACGGTCCAGGAACCTCAGGTCACTCAAGAGTTTCATGGATGGGCCCCAAAAGTCTTCCACCATTTTACCCGAGCCACCAGGGTCCGGCTTCCTCTCGGATTTCACTGCCAACATGACACAGACAGACTCCATCACCAGCTTCACGATACCAGGTGGGTTCTGAAATGTATAGCAATAGAAGAGAATAGATTCGGGGATCTGAAGAGTCATGTGATGAGAGTATAAGCTTACACAAGCAGTCAGGAATATAAACCAGAGTATCTGATCCTTGCCTGGGTTGGAAAGTTGCCAAAAAGTTATCTCTGGACCAAAAATAAGTGATTTGCTTGAATGGGGATGGCTATGAGAGAAACAGTTTTTCAATGAAACTATAATGTATCACAACAGGGGAGGTTATCCATGTATCAGGAGAGGTTATTTATGTATAGCATCAGGGAGCCAATACATGTATCACATGAAGGGAAACATTCCATGTAGCATGTCAGGAGAAACTGTCCATTTATCACATCAGGGGAGACTATCCATGCATCACATCAGGGGAAACCATTTATCACATAAGGGGAAACTATGCATGTATCACAGCAGGGGAGACTACTCAAGTTTCATAGCAGTGGACACCATTTATGACATAAGGAGGAAAATGATCCATGCATTACGGGAGAGTAATCATTTATCACAGTAATCATTTATCACAGAAGGGGAGGCTATCCATGTATCACATCATGGGAGACAATCCATCATACTAATTTCTATACATTACCTTCATAGATTTGACCATGGTTATGTCTTGTGGTTTGAGAGTATTCAGAGCTTTAATGGAGGCCTCGAGGGCAGGTACAGCCTCTGCTAAATCACTCTCACACTCATCCTTGATGGCCTGAGCAGCTGCTGCTGCCTCATTGGCTATTGCCTCGTCAGCAGCTACCACCTGCATTCAGAGAATGTGGAAACTAATGAAAAACTTTGTTTCTTTGCATGTATAAGCACACAGCATGATATGTGATGACATCAATCAGTGCAGTACTATGTCATAGGGCTTACAATTATTATTCATTTTCGAATACAATATATTCTAGTAAACTAGTTCCTGGTTCACACATCAAAAGGCTTGATGCAGATTACAAAGTACAGTTCACTGCTACGAACTGAAAATATTTTCTCAGTAATCACAACTCTATATGGACCTGCAATGAGATAAGAGAAGAGTCAATTCATAGCTTGATATACTATTCACAGCTTGATATTGATTTTACAGCCTAATGAATGTCCGATTTTACAACTGCACAGATTTTACAGTCAGGACCGCTGAACATTAAAATGTAATTAGGGAGAAATAAAACCACGACAGTGTTCAGAACATAATCCCACCTCTTTTTTTGCCTCGACTTCCACGGTGTCCTGTTCTATTTTGATCATGAGTTTTTCCGTCTCCGCCGAGGTTTTCACCAGTTCGGGGTGGAGATCCCGTAGCTCCTGCTGCATGACCGACACCTGGGAAGAGGCAAACTCCAGTTTCTCCAGACCCTTCAGGTAACGGTTCCTCAACATGGAAATGTCCTCTCTCTTCACTCCCAGGAGTGACTTAAAGGTCAGAATCAGCTCCAAGTATGAGGTAGGAGTCACATAGTTATGTCGTCGCAGCAACGCGAAATACCTGTGAATCGGAAGAAGGATTTCAACTCAGGTCAGCTATGAAATTATTAGCTCAGATCTGTATCTGTGGGATATTTGACGATTGTGAGATCAAGATTTCATAACGAGTACCAGCAGAACTGGGAATCATTTTATCATGTTGGGATCACATTTCAAGCTCAGTCTTGACATTTTTATATCAACTATTGTTACATGCAGTAGACTCCACTACCAGCGTTTTGTCAATTTTCTGGTTGTACCAAATCTGAAGATTTAACATGGGTGAGATAGGGTGAGATTTGGAAAACAGTGGATATTTTGTGAAACTATACCCAAAATCACTAAACTATCTCGTGGACTATCGCCATGTGGGCTAAAGAACGGCTCCAGATATTTAATTACCCTGAAAAAAATTCAGTTTCACAGAAAATGTACTTTTTTCGAGATATGACCGATCTTCAACCTGGGGCAGAATGCTGCAGCTAATAAAGGTGATCCTTCATGCTTGTGCGCATGCCAAGTTATCCCAGATTTGTAATGGCGATCTCATATATTGAGAGGTTCTTTGAGGTCCATATGTTGCATTGTTGTACTGATGCTAGTGAGTCATTCAGTAAGTCAGATCTGCTTATCATGGAACTATTTGATGGACAAGTTATAACATTCTTCACTCACCTTTCTGAAGCTTGTCTGACACTCTCATGGAAGTGTTTACACATGGCCACACTCTCAAAGCGAACTTTGTCATCCATGTCCAGCTCCTCTAAGAATTTATTAGCAACCATCTCCAGGGCATCTGCTGGCCAGGCCTATAATTGAGACACACATATATTATGACATCATAGACTCTCAAACTTATATTGATACATATTACCATTTATATGTTGCAGTTACATCTACATCACAAACACAGATTCTTCAGGACACTAGATTCCCACAGCAACCTACCGGTAGTTTTTTTAATTGAGATGGTCTGCTACAGAATAATCCATTCAAACTGGCAGAATAGTGGAAATTTATTTTACCATAACAAAATCTTACAATTGAAGAGGCAACAGTGATACAAGTATTATGCATATGATATAAAAATTTAAGCTAAAGACAAAGTGTTTTTTTTTTTTTTACATCTTGTAAGAGAAATTCCAGGATAGATTACATGGAATGAAGTCATGGAACACGTATATACACCATTTAAAAGTTTGAGACCCCGCCAAAGTCAGGATAAATTTGTGGAGTGCAACATATCTTCTTCGGTAATCCCTCCAATAACTCATCCCCCCTATTAAAATTCAATCAATATTCAATCGTAAGTTCTAATAAATCACCCTTTAAAATCATTGAAATAACGAAGAAATAATGGATTATATGCATGATTTTGAACCATTTTTTTCAACTTCCTGCTCTAATAAATTTGATCAGCCCCTGATTTTATAGTAGAAAAATTTCACTTTCTGTGAGGGATTTCCGTACTCACATGACATATTCTTGGATCTACCAGTAAACTAGCACTTACCGTGAACCAGTCAATGGTACAACAGTTGATCAGTGACGGGAACATCCTTAACCTGTTCCTAAACGCGTCTCCAATAGGACTCATGGCCAGGACGATGTGCAGGTTCTGACGAACACGGTCTATGAAGTAGTTATACATAGCTAATGGTGTCGACTCCATCTTCTTACCCTGGGGGAGAAAAACGGTAAAAGATTCTCATTAAAATTATTGGAAATGACAGATTTAAAACATTCTGTTCCACATATCATAACACTTGAGTGGCAGGTGAGCAATGTTCTTTACATATAATGAGTAGTAACAAGCCGACAGGAAAGAATAAATGGCACAAATATATTCAGAGCAAAATTTGGTATACAAGCTGTTCATCAGAGAGCTGAATGGCAATACACTGAAATCTGTGAATACCGACACCTGGGTAAACTGACCAACCTCTAAATACTGACATTATCTTCTGTGCCAATACTTAAATTTAAGGTATCTGAACCTTGATAAACCAGAACCCTGTCAAAACTGACTCCATAATCTGGTCTCAACCATGGTCGGTTTACACAGGTTTCACTGTATATGATTTAGAAAAAATTCTTACAGAAAGTACATATAGAGAGACTGAAACTCTCCCAGGATGTTATCGAGAGGTAAACAGGTGTCAGTGCTTTCTCTATCTGGGACTAGTCTCAGTGTGTAATGACTTACCTCAGCTCTAGCGACTGCCTGCATTTTCTCAATAATCTCAGCTTTCTCATCAGCGGGGTAGAGATTGGGTACATCCCCAGTGTTCAGGACCATACTGATGTCCTCCATGAATGACTCATCCTTGATCTGGTTATCAGAGAACAGGAACACCGTACCAATCCCCTCAGCTCCGGCCTTCAGCAACAACTACAAGTGGACAATATGCTTTATAATACAATCTTGTATTTTGATAAAAACAGAGAACAAAGAAGAGCCTCTCTGTGCAGTAGACTTCAGCTGATCAGGTACTGGTTCATACAATTTAACTTTGCCCTATCTTTTAACCCAGGAAAATATTTTGAACTGGCTAGCACATTTCCGAGTAATATTTGCCAAATGATACATTATTCTAAGCATAATGACGCGTTCTTTGAATACTGAGAAAATACAGTAAATATGTATAAAATTATGTCAGTTATCGCCAGTTCAAATTATTCTCCTGGGATAAAAGATAGGGCAAAGTGAAATTATACGAGCCAGTAGTTGATCAGCTGAAGTCACTGCACAGACAGGCTTTCTCTCAATAAGTTGCAAAAGGCAGATTATGACAACCCCTCGGTCACTCAAGCAAGACAGAGCTCTATTAAAGAGATAAAAGAAATATATGATAGATTGTATTATTCTTATTGTTAAACAGTAAGCAGACTACGTAATTGAAGGAACAATAAACAAAATCATTGAAAGCAATGACCGAACAAGCAGATCTGAGAATATAGAATAAAGCCTGAGTTAACCTTTTTCAGGTCATCTCTCCAGTCCACAGTAGAATAGTTCTTAGTGATCTCTATCTGGAACAGGTCATAGTCAGCCATGTTGGCTGCTAACTTTGTGGCACTCTGTCGACCACTGCCTCCCATACCTGACAGGATTAGATAACGTGTAATATTGAACAGTTACAATAATGCTTTTATTTTGGTTACTTAGTTACAGCTTCTAAATGACACTGAGATAAATTCAAACTGAGTTGAGTTTATGCTATACAACATCAATTTACTGCAACTGTGATAACGAATTTATCAAAGGTGTTTGAACTTGTGTGTGTCATATAGACGGATGTGTACAATGATGAATCTAATAAATCAATGCTCTATCAAAATTCAATCAACCCCAATTTTGGGGACAAAATGTAATCGACTGTTATAATAAATTTGACCACCAAAATTGAATAATGAAGAAATAATGGATTATACGATTGATTTTGAACCATTTTGTCAACTTCCTGTTCTAATAAATTTGATCACCCTTGATTTTGTACTAGAATATTTCACTTCCTGGATTGAAGGAATTATCGTAACTTAAAACTATAATGTTTAACTTAACCAAAACATGATACCGAGATAGTCTTGTCTCAGAAATATCTTATTTCGATACGGTAATCCCTCTAATAATTCAATCCCCCTATCAAAATTCAATCACCCCCAATTTTGAGAACAAATTCAATCGGCTGTACTAATCAATTTGATCACCCTCTATTAAAAATCACCATTTTGTCAACTTCCTGTTCTAATATATTTGATCACCCTTGATTTTATAGTAGAAAATTTCACTGCCTGTGATTGAATTATTAGAGGGAGATTACATTACATACATGTACTTTTGTGATTATAATTCATGATAATGTAATCACCTCGAAAGTGAAAGTGAAAGTACATGATAGTGAAGTGATAATTACCAATCAAAAGTGCATGACCATTATCCTGCTTGAGCACCCGGCTTACTCGTGAGATGTGCTCTATAGCAAACTTGAACATGACCAGGCGCATAGGGGTTTTACTGACAATGTTGTACTCCTCCAGGTAACTGGGTGAAAGGTGAGAAAGGCACAAACAACATGAAATTTGTGAAAATAAAAATTTGAATACATGGTGAAAATATATACTGTTTGTCTCACATTTTGAGGGAATGTGGTTTTCTGTAATATATCGGAGCCAATTTTTCTCAGAACAGTGAAATTTCACAGATAATCTGAAACATTATTTGTGCAATTTCATGAAAATCCAACCGAAACTTCACCAAATTCACCAAAAGAAAATTTGCCCTGACAAATTTGCATATTGAATTATGGCGTCAATACAATACAACAATACAATACAAATTCTTATTTACCCTCGGAATTTCAATACATAAAACGCTAGCTCCAGGGAGCTAATTTATCCGAGCTATAGGTTAAACAGTTAAAACAACAATATATATATATATGTACACATACTCACTGAGTTAAAACAATTAAATAGCAATAAAACACAATAAAAGTAGGGGTTTAACATTAATTAAAACGAAATTAAGGGAAAGTTAAATGCGTATTAATATTATATAGATAGGAAATGGATTTAAAAAGCATAGCTTGATATCATGTCAGGGGTCGAAAAGTCCACCTGTCCACCTGTCGTCGACAGGTAATATTTCCTTGTGACAGGTAGAACAAAAAACTACCTGTCGCAAGTGACAGGTAGAAAAAAACTTTTACTAACTGTTTTATCAGTGCCCTACATCGTTACAATGTTCAAGGAATCAAGAAAACACCGAACTTCAACTAAAAAATAAACGTAATGTTTCGCCGACATTCGTTCTCAACTATATTACGATATCTGTGTGAAGAACATCAAGGGAGATAAGTTGTCCAAGCATGTTATCTCTATGACAGTCAGGGCCCCCTCGAACGCCCGTTTATTGCTTATATATCTTGAGAAAATTGAAGGTTCCCGGTATTGCTAGCTTGTTTACGTCATCATTCTTGTGTCCATGGCGGGAAGCACTGGAAGAGACCAGCAATCATATTTCTAACAAAAAATTTACTTCTTTAACTTTTGAAAGGGATCGTTTCCTCAAACGGAATAATGTGGAGGAAACTAATAAATCGGGCGGCTTGCCAACCAGCCGTGACTGTGCCAGTGACACCGGCACTGACTGATCAGCTGATTGAACTATGACTGTCTCACATTGAGAGGGAACGGGATTTTTAGCTACATATCGAAGACTATTTTTCTCTGAGCAGTGAAATTTTGCACATCATCTGAACATGATTTGTGCATTTTCATCCTGAAGTATAGATAGATTTCTTGCTTATGCAGGGCTGTATCCAGGGAATTTTTTGCAGGTTCCAATCCCATTCATAATTCGTTAGTGAATTTTTGCACAAAGCGCCTGTGATCAATCACAAAATAGAGGTTTATTAACATGAAATTCGATACTGGTAACCAGCTATGCAATCGGACTGATATTGAGGCTCCCAGAAGCTTTTTCTAGGAGTATTTCCTTCAGAAATCCTTCAAATTGAACAAAAACACTTTCGTTTTTTGTTTCATTTGAGTTTTGGGTGCCCATAAGTTTTCCGGAACTAAATTGACTCCAGATGCAGCCCTGTTACGTTTTCATATGGTAACAAGACAAAGACACGCTGGAGGCAAGGAGTTGATCAATCAATGTCATCGCTAAATTTTAATGTCCGGATACACGAGGTCTTAATTTGCCCCCTGATACCATCAGATCAAAGAAATCTATCTAGTGTAAAATGCAAGGTCAAACACAGAATACAGTACATGTAGGCCTACAGTCATGACAGTGTAGCTGCTGTAGAAAGAGGCACATGTACCAGTAATAAATAAACATTCATTCTGAATCAGAAGTTCGTGTTTTTTTGATGATATATAGTCGATCACTGCTCGTCTTTAGCCACACATGTATGTCAAAGTTCCATTGTTCAGGCTGGTGTTCTGAACAAATACAATGTTCAACAAAACGTTAGCTTATCAGTGAAAGGTACCTTCATGTACATTATATTTTACAGTGGGTGACAAAAAATATTTTCACAATCACTTCATTAACAGCCTCCGAGATGGTTCATCATCATTACAGTTTTAACCATGGAAAAATGAATGACATGGTTTTGTTCAGGTTGTCATTTAATGTGACAGGTAGAAAATTATTCTACCTGTCACATGTGACAGGTGGAGATTTTAAAACATTTCGACCCCTGCATGTACATGTAAGATATAATTGAGATCATAAGAACTGATAGACATTGCTTAGTGTGCAATAAAAGTTCTTGTGTTTTGTATATATATATATATATGAGATGCATAACTTTAAAAGCTATGCATGTATTATACGCCTGTAAAATAATTAAAGCAAGCTTGACATCTGTAAAATGAATATAAATAAGCTATGGCGGAATTGAAGTTAAAATATAAATCCTACATATAAGATCATAATTTGCAGAAACGGCAATTACATTTAAAACCTGACCATGTTTTGATTAGTTTCTTATAAACTTTGATGTCGGTGGTTTCTCTAAAATGATTTGGTAGATCATTCCAGATCTTAAATAGAGGCCAGTCCCAATGTTACAACACTGCAAGCCCAACGTCAGTGTGCTTTGAAAATACCATGCAATGTATTGAAGCTTTTCTTTGATTCTGAATAGATTTCCTTGAAATTTCAGAATAAAACAGTTTAAATTACATAGAGATACTCTGCAGAATTCACTTCTCTGAAAAATGTTGGTTCTGATATATCGCCGAAAAAACCTGTTCCCTCGAAATGTAAGACAGACAGTAAGAATTTCAATTCGCTTAACACAGACATTAACTTGCCAAAATAAGATTCAATTTTATACAACAGCACAGGCTTTGATCACATGACATACAACAAGCACCGGTCATGCACACCCCATTCATAACAAAATTTAATATAAAACGAGCATAATTAGCAGATGAGCCAGTTGGATCCGTCCATTCTAAGTGGCAGATTGAGAGCGAGTTGAACTTACTGCTCCATGACAGCTGTAAGCTCCTTGAGGTCTGTCACTTCATCATAGACTCTCTCGTTGGCCTCCTTATTCATGTAGTCTCCGAAGAAGAGACTGCGGATATTATCATCCACCACGTGACCACTCTTACACAGGTAACCCAGCACTTTGTCAATACTCTGTCTGAAGTGATTACTGCACATCTCCTTGACAATGTTGAAAAATGTGAGCCTGGAAAATAAATATATATGCATATTTTATAAATGTCCTCCTTCAGAAACATTAAACATTCAGAAAGATAACTTTGTTTGAGAATAAAGACCACTGAGTCATATTAGAGACCACATGATCAGATTATAGGCCACTGGATCAGATTGGAGGCCAATAGATCAGATTAGATGCCACTGATCAGATTAGAGACTACTGGATCAGATTATAGGCCACTGGATCAGATTATAGGCCAATAGATCAGATTAGAGGCCACTGATCAGATTAGAGACTACTGAATCAGACTAGAGGCCACTGGATCAGATTATAGGCCAATAGATCAGATTAGAGGCCACTGATCAGATTAGAGACTACTGAATCAGATTAGAGACCACTGAATCAGATTATAGGCCACTGGATCAGATTATAGGCCAATAGATCAGATTAGAGGCCACTGATCAGATTATAGGCCACTGGATCAGATTATAGGCCAATAGATCAGATTAGAGACCACTGAATCAGATTATAGGCCACTGGATCAGATTATAGGCCAATAGATCAGATTAGAGGCCACTGATCAGATTAGAGACTACTGAATCAGATTAGAGACCACTGGGTCAGATTATAGGCCACTGGATCAGATTGGAGGCCAATAGATCAGATTAGATGCCACTGATCAGATTAGAGACTACTGGATCAGACTAGAGGCCACTGGATCAGATTATAGGCCAATAGATCAGATTAGAGGCCACTGATCAGATTAGAGACTACTGAATCAGATTAGAGACCACTGAATCAGATTATAGGCCACTGGATCAGATTATAGGCCAATAGATCAGATTAGAGGCCACTGATCAGATTATAGGCCACTGGATCAGATTATAGGCCAATAGATCAGATTAGAGACCACTGAATCAGATTATAGGCCACTGGATCAGATTATAGGCCAATAGATCAGATTAGAGGCCACTGATCAGATTAGAGACTACTGAATCAGATTAGAGACCACTGATCAGATTAGAGGTCTCTGATAAGATTAGAGGTCGCGGATCAGATTAGAGACCACTGATCAGATTAGAGGCCACTGGATCAGACTATACACTATGGAACCAGATAAGAGGCCACCGATCAGATAAGAGGCCATGGATCTGATTAGAGGCTACTGGATCAGATTAGAGGCCACTGATCAGATTAGAGGTCACTGATCAGATTAGAGGCCATTGGATCAAGTTAGAGGCCATTGGATCAAAGTAGGGACCATGGGACCAAATAAATTTTTTGGAAATTCTAGCCTGTTGGAGAACAACCTTATATAGACCACAATATACATGTCTGAGCCATCACTCACCTATCTGTCTCGTCAATTAGACGATCATAGAAGACCCGATAGACCTCATGTACCCACAGACGGATCAGTTTATCTCCTTCTGTCATACAGGCCGCAGGCACGAGTAATACTCCCCGAATGACACGGGCGAAATCTCTCAGGTTAAACACGTAATGACTCTTACTGGGGGTGGGTAGAAAGTTAGCTATGGCCTCTTTGTATACTCCCATAGTGGCCTGGACCATTAACTAGAAAATTGATGAAAACATCACCTGTATAAATCATGAATAATCAAACATTTTGCTCGCTAACGATCGTAGAACTACTGCGCAGACACATAAGCTTATGGAGTGGGTAAACAACCAGTCTAATAACCTCTCTACAGCCCTTCAAGTGACTCCTATATGTGTAGGCCAAAATCTACTACATTTCCTATATTTTGACTTTTTCTCATGAAAACTTTCACCAATGCTCTGAAATGAGTCAAATTGGCATTAGGAAATACAATTCAGAATTTTTGTTAAAGAAAATATGAATACATTTAAATCTCTCTTTGTTGAACCAAGCAGCAGAAGGCGTCTTCTCAATTACCACCACTATGACCGCTTTCAGTGGAAATAATTTGAGTAAACACAAAAAAAAACTACCAAGTTTGGAACCTACAATGTAGTAGTGACCGGTCTTACACTCCTTTATTTCCAATATATTCCTATATTTTATTAAGAAAATTCCTGTATTTCTCCTATATTTTGGCAAAGTTCCTCCTGTATCTTCTCCTATATTTTCACTGTGAGCCACTTGAAGGCCTGTCCCTATAAACATTAGAAAATCTGTTAAGTTAACATGGATTCTAATTTACCTCATGAGACTCCCCAACTAAAAGCTTTCATAGATTGGTGATTAGCACTGGCTTAGTATACTACGCTAAAATCTAGACAAAACTTTGCAAATTCCAACAAACTGGAGATTTTCCGAATAGCGTCATGATTTATTCTCATTTACGATAATGTAAATTCACATACAACAATCATATATATGATGACTTCAATATGCACTATTTCTCTACACCATTCAGTCACATACAATAATATTCATCATGATTCCTTGCCTACCTTGCCAATTCGCACGAACGATCCGTCAAAGCCTTTACCAAAGTGCCAGTCAGCTATAGTGGTGAAGATTCGGGTCATAGTATCGTCATCAAACTCGTCGATAGAGACCATGTTCATGTGCCGGGTGAAGCGACTCGTGATGTCATTCCTGCCTCCACCTGGTGGTCCCATGGCTGACACAAACAACTGTCAACAGAGAGAAAAAAATGTTATACTGGTAAACATCTACTCAGTACATCTGTCTAATTCCACAAAATAAACCAGTGAAGGCTTTTCCATGAGCAGTCACTTTAGTGAGTGTGTGAATGAATATGATTTAACATCACAATATTTCAGTCATACATGTACATGTATCACAATGTCAGGGTCCTATTATTTTTCACACCTGAGAGGGAGGGAATTTGGCTTAATGTAACACTCAAGTTTGTTTCACTCATATGGTGACAGTCAGTTTGGTTGGTGGAGGAAGCCGGAGTACCCGGAGAGAACCACCACCCTTCGGCAAGTAACTGACAAACTTTCACACCTGGGTGGGACCTATTCCTTATTACATCCCAAGGGTGCCCCAGTTAGTCATCTCTTAAGACAAGCGGTCTGAGGAGCCAATGCCCTCACTTTCATTTCTAGGTGATATTCCATTGGGAGAGAGTGGGGGCAAAGATACAACATGATATGCAAGTTTTAGTGAAAGTTGACCAGATTAGCATTACTCAACATTGTAATTGTTTACACCTATGCTAGATGTTGTTTCATGAAGCTGAGAAAACCAGTACATACCACATCAACGAGGAAGAGCTTAGAGGTGTCCTTCCTGTCATACCAGTGACCATGATCTATCCATTGTCGGAGCAGCTCTATTGGGGGCTGGGCACCATACTTCTCTTTAGCTGGCATGCTAAGATCATCCACGAACACAACTGACTTCTTGCCCATGGGCGGACCAAACACTCCCTTCCTCCTCCTGAAAGAGTGAGAGGTGGTGAAGAGTGAGAGATGGTGAAGAGTGAGACATGGTGAACAGTGAAGAGATGGGGAAGAGTGAGAGATGGTAAAGAGTGAGAGATGGTGAACTGAGATAGATGGTGATCAGTGAAGAGATGGTGAAGTGTGGGATGGTAAAGAGTGAGAGATGGTAAAGAGTGAAGAGATGGTGAAGAGTGAGAGATGGTAAAGAGTGAGAGATGGTGAACTGAGAGAGATGGTGAACAGTGAAGAGATGGTGAAGAGTGAGAGATGGTAAAGAGTGAGAGATGGTGAACTGAGAGAGATGGTGAACAGTGAAGAGATGGTGAAGAGTGAGAGATGGTAAAGAGTGAGAGATGGTGAACTGAGATAGATGGTGATCAGTGAAGAGATGGTGAAGTGTGGGATGGTAAAGAGTGAGAGATGGTAAAGAGTGAAAGATGGGGAACAGTGAAGAGATGGTGAACAGTGAAGAAATGATGAAGAGTGAGAGATGGTGTCATTTTGGAGAGAGTGATGTGGGGCAGTGCAGACAACTTTGGAGTACAGTGCAGGAAAATGGAGAATTTAAATATTCAGAGATTCAAACTGCTGCTTACCTGTCTAATTTGGACATGATTATATCCTGGGTCTGATTGGCTGAAGTCCTGGCAGAGAAGTTCAGACAATTAGGGACATACCTGTGAATGGTAAAAAAGACAATGAAAATGTGAAACAATTAATCCGGAAGCAGTAATAATATAGTATTCGGGGAGCAGGAGTCCCCCAGAATACATTGCATTGGAGAGGATCCGGTCAAGTTCACAAGACGAGAAAAATGTAAATACTACTGTTGTTGCTTCGACACATATCTCCTCTGGAAATATATTCCATGCAGTATGCGTACACATTAAAATAGTAACGAACGCTGACTTCACGGAAAAGGACGCAACTGCGCGAGTGTTGAAAACTGGGGTCTTCATAAACCCAGAACCGGAACCTGTCCAGCGAGAGCGGAACGAGATTTGCAACATCTGCATGGCGAATAGAACTTCTTTATCATATAGTATAGAACTTCTTCTTTATTCACTTCTTTATCATAAATATTATCCCATGTCCTCCTGGGTGGGAAATGGTAGGAAATGCACTGTACATTAGGCATGGCTTGGGTCTAAGGCCTCCCATTGAAAAGGACAAAAGACTGACAATACAACTTGCAACAGATTCTTTGTCAATTATATTCCGTGAATCTTACAAAAATCGTTGCCATGCATTACATCTGTGTGGACTACCTATTGTATCAGTCTAGAGGTCTTGTTCACATAGATTCAAAGTAATGGACATTTAAAAATCAGAATTTAAAGCAATTCCTACCATTACCACACTTGACAGTTTATTCTCATCTTATTTCGGAGAAGTTTCCGAAGAATCAAATAGAAATGGGGTTGTGGCTCTCAGACACACACTGTACTTACGCATCTTTCGGCATGTTGACCAGGAACCCGTTGGTGATGGCGGATTTGCCAGTACCAGTGGGGCCGACAAACAGTAGAGGAATCTCATGGGTCAGATAGAGCTGCAGGAAATACGTCTGACGAGCGGTCTCCGATGTGGGGATGATCAAATCACTGACCTGAAACGCAAGAGGAAAATAAAGAACTTCATGTATGCACAATTTTCCAATGGTTCATACACATATAGAAGGAAAATAATTCCAGGAGTCTTTAGTACAATAACTCACAACAAAGATGAGCAAATTAACGAAGTTCAGAAATTTTTTTTGGCACAGTAATACACGGCATCAGATTGCTGGTACTCCCAGAAGACGAATGTGTAGTTCGTGCAGGAGTTTCCAGGAGTCTAACTTTATTTTTAAGCATTTTCCAGGACTTTCCAGGTTAGCAATTAAATTCCAGGAGTTTTAAGCACTTCCCAGGAGGCGTATGAACTCTGTTCAATGAAATCAAATCAGTACAAGGACAGGTTTCATCCATCCATTCTCCAAGGTCAAATTTTACGAGACAAAAGTCATTAGAACCAGAAAACCACCCTCAAACGCTTGCTGTACGAAGGAAGGCCTACTGCCTCTGCCGAATCTGCCAGATAGCATATATTCATGAGGACAATCAAATAGTGTACCTTTGCAGTAGGTGCAATAGTCTGTAAGGCTTTGTCCACTGTGGTCATCCATTCGATCCAGCTTCCACTGGCCTTCTTCTCAAAGCAGAAGTCGTAGATGCTGCCACGCTCTGGGATGGAGTTGCTCTGTAGTAGAAAACAGGCTACATTGTATGTTTGTATGGATTTATCAATAATTACTAATTAATTAAAGGGTAATTAAAAGTTTCAAACTCTGAACATGTTGGAGTAATGACATACTAAATCAGACATGGCCAAGAACATTTCCTGTAGTGTCATTAAAAATATATGCCGTATTCTCAGAATTATATATTGTACACTCAATCTCACTGAACTCAAATGTGATATATTATATTATATCTGACACTGAGCCTATATCGTAGTAAATAGTTTACCTTTGTGATCTTAATGCTCTTGGGCTTGGGGTGCTCAGCATTAGTACCACTGATGATGTTCCTAAAGAAGATGTCAAACTTCTTCCTGCTGTCCCCCTGGAGGCATCCACCCAGGGTCCAAACCACAGAGAAAAGGAACAGGCCTTGCAACCACAGCATAATCTAGACAATAAAACACAGAAAAGGTATATATCATACAGCACTAAGATATTCATCCAGGGTCCAGACCACAGAGAACAGGAACAGACCTTGTTCAAACAAATAAAACACAGAACAGGTTAATATCGTATAAGACATACCTAGGAATATCCTCTTAGTCTTCTATCATGTCTTTTGGGTTAGATTTTTAAGTAATTTTCATATTACAGAGCAAATGGGCTATGGTTAATTCTTCAATAAAAAATTCAATCCCTTTTATTACCAGCCTATCAACTCTAAATTTGGATCAGCGGAACACCCACATTTTGATAATTAATTAATTGCCTCCCTCGCCTCAATTTAGGGTTAAATCGAATGGTAATATTTTTCATAGTTGTGTTTTTGTACCACTTCCTCTTCCAAAAATTTGATCACTCCTACATTCTTGGTGGCAAAATTAACCTTCTAGGATTAAATTACCAGAGAACTGACCATTTTTGTTCCCAAAAATATGAAATTATTGCAGCCTTCATGAGAAATGTGGGTTATTGTATCGATTTTAGAAACGAGATGCTCATGGGATTTAACAATGCAACAGGTGGTTGTTGCGCTACCACTCACCGCTGAACTCAACGCTGAGTGGCAATGCAAAAACCACTGATACTGAGGATTTGAACCACATTCTAGTCAGAAAGATAATATACTGTGCGAGGAGGTTATTGTAGCTTCACAAAAACCCGGATCAGGCTGCAAATTATGGACACGATTAGAATATTGTACAAAACTCACATGTGAGCTAGGAAGTATTTCCGCGCGAGGCATGTCATCGGGGTCTGCCGGCTCTTCAGCTCCTGCGGCTCTAATCTCATCCATGAGACAGGAGTACATGCGTTGAAGCATGAATACTAGGTGCATCTGGGAGGTCTGAATGAACATCTTACAATCGTGAAAGATGTAGTCGAGGCAAGGCTGAACCAGCCAATCAAATAGGTCGTTCACCAGCTCCCTGTGCTCCTGGGTCAGGTTGGCGGGTAGCTCGTGCTGCATGTAAGAATCTTTCATCGGCTTCCAGCCCATCTGACTGGGCTCAAGGTAGATCATACCACAGCGACTGACTGTGGCGGGGGAGGCCTGCTCCAGATCGGCCGGCTCAAATATCAGGTTCATTTTGTTACTCATCTGGATAATCTCTCCACTCATCAAGCACAGCTGTGGAATAACATCGGAAAATTATGTCATTAATTTAATTAAAAGAACCGGCTATTTTTCTAGAAAGTATTATGCAAAGCAGGCGAACAGAACTTAAAAACCTGGCAATATTAAAGGAATATATGATATGGAATTTCCCATAACAGAGAATTCAATATGTCAGAGACAGCACTTGACATTGTAGTGACTGAACAGACTGCAGATATTCTGTTTGTAACATAATTCCCATTTTGCAATATATCATCATCACAGTGGTGGAACTTTACAAAGCAGCAAGAAATATTTTGTATTATTATTCAAAAAAATTCATATCCCAGTGTGTTGTGCTCCATATGGTATAGCAACAGTGAACAAACATCATTCTGCCCAAAAAAGAATGTTGGATATGTTGATTCTCAGTATTTATAATCACAGAAATCCCTCTAATAATTCAATCTCCCTATTAATATCCGATCACCCCCAAAATTCAATTGATGGTTCTAATAAATTTGATGACCATCTAAAATCATTGAAATAATGAAGAAATAATGGATTATATGCCTGATTTTGAACCGTATCTATTTCAACATCCTGTTCTAACAAATTTGACCTCCCTAGATTTTATGGTCGAAAATGTTACTTCCTGTGATTGTTTTATTACGGGGATTATCGTAGTGCAGTTTCCATGCTCACCTTCTTATTGTCATCCAGTACTGTGTTCATGTTCTCAATCCAGACAGCGTCTACAGGGCCGTCAAACAGTATCCACTTCCTGTCTATACTGGGATTACTGGCGTATTCACGAAATGTGTTAGCCAGTACACCTCAAACACAGAAAAAATATCACAGTTGTATTTTAATGTAATTGAGTTTGGATTAAGTTTTCATAAAATTCAATCATTAAAGCAGTTATTATTTTTTTTAGCCGATTCAATAGAAAAATTAAACCATGTTCAGTGAGCTAGCCAAGATGTACAAGTGGGCCAAATGATCAATGCCATGGCAGCTGTCCACTTCAAAACTTCTCGTTGGAGTTTTTATGTTTTCTGGAATAACCTATAGCAGAAACATTTTTATAAGAGAAAATACTGACTTGGTAGAGAGATGCTGACATTTGGCATTTCCATGGAACTTGGGTGGTTAAAATATTGTCAAATATGACCTCAGAAGCAGACACAACAGTAAGAGGATCAAACAGAAGAGTATCTTCACACACAAGCCAACTTCTCCGTTCACACTTCAAATTAGCTTTGACATATCAGCTTGCCGATTCTGTTCACAAGAATTTATAAATAGACATGAAATACGAGTAGTGTGACTAAAGTCACAGGACCTACGAAGTAGGGTGAGGAAGATGACTTGGTCCAAGAGTAATGTTATAGGTCACCTAAGTAGGTCAAATTTTCATGAACAGTAGGTCAGCTCAGAACTTGCTGTTAACAGTCCTCTAATGCCCATTCATGCCAGAAATCAAGGGTGAGTGAGTGAATAGAATTTACAGAAATCAAGGTGCCAATGTCAACGGTTCTCCTTATTTTGCCAACAAAAGGATTCGGATGGACTCGCCGACTGATTACCGGACAATTTGCAAATGAGAGCCTACTTCGTAGGAATATCATTGACCTCAAATCCATTTGAATTTCGAAATGTGTCATATGAGTGGGTTATTGATTGGCTGTCCTATGTATCTGGCCACACCTACCACCATATTAAGAGGAATGACGTGACTACCGAGGGAAGACGTCACCCAGCACACAGTCGTTAGGTAGATTCTGATCGGATCGCCTCTGGTTTGTAGACGAAATTTACATCCTGTATTTTGAACGCTTCAGGTGGTCCGATCTATCGAAGCTACTTCGAAGTGTAAACGGAGAAATCGGCTTTTGCATGAAGATGACAGAAGGGCAGAACAATCCTGGTACTTACCATCTGTCCATTCATGAGATACGGGGTCGAAGCAGCCGTAGAGCTGACCCATGGTGATAGACTTGGGGTTGATAATCCTATGGATGACCTTAAACTCGTCCATTAGTCCTGCCGTGTGGAGGTCACCCAGTGCACCGGCCAGACACTGCCACGCCACGGTCTTACCCCCCAGGGGTTCACCCACAATCATCAGGCCATGTCGGACAAGGATCATCTCGTAAACCTAAAATAAAAATACAGAGACATCTGAAATATAACACTGTTCGCACATTATATGGTTGATGAGTCAGTGTTCATTGTTCACATGTCCGAATTTTGTGATTGTTTTCAGAAAATTGACTGTTCCAAATTTACCATTATTTATATATTTAACAAGAAGTTCAGTGAAGTGAGAGTGAGGAGTGAAGTTGGACACAGGGATGATCCATAAAATCTTCAATGCTATTACCCAATCTGATTAAAACTCAGACTTAATAACCGCTCCTCTATCGGACATGTCACTAATTAAGATCTGGGACAGTCTGTATCTTAAATCTGTCACGCATGTCAGACTGGTGACCAATCACAGTCCAACTTCAACGGGCGAATAGGTGCCTATCCGAGCAAATAATAATAATCAGTGATTGCTCATGGAGAGCAAGAACTTCGTCAGCTGCCTGGGTTGGATTTTTCTGCGCCTCATTCACTACAGAAATAATACACAGTTGGACTGTGGTCTCCAGTCTGACATGCGCGACAGATTTAAGATACAGACTGTCCCAGATCTTAATTAGCGACATGTCCGATAGAGGAGCGCTTATTAAGTCTGAGTTTTAATCAGATTGTGATATTACCACACCATCACATGGCTTCTTATGGTCAGATGTGTGATAACATTAACCCTTACCTGGATGATTTTATCAATGAACCATGGCACTGCTTGGAGCTTCTTCTTGGCGATGTTCTCTCGGAGGGCATCAAGGAATACATCATAGTCCGGTTTGGGCAACTCGACTCCCGGGAACAAATCGGATATTATACCTCCAAATAGTGGAACATCCTGCGAAAAAGAAAAAAATAATTTCAGTTTTTCCCATTTTCAAATATGGCAATACATGGAACAAAATATATCCTATTCATTCTGTGTAGAGACAGTTCAGCTAAAACAGCGGTCTCATGCTCATATAAGCCTAACAGGGATATTCCATCAAACCATGGTTATGTATTCAAGTATGCTAAATTGGTTTCAACCAAATCAGGAATTACAACGGAACTTTTCATGAACTGCAATACATCATGAGAAGTTTCCAAAGGATGTACAGTGAAGCCTGTGTAAAGCGACCATGCTTGGAACCAGATTATAATGTTGGTTTTGACAGGGTTCTGGTTTATCAGGGCTCAAAAGTATTGGGACCCAAGATAATGTCAATATTTAGAGGCTGGTCAGTTTACCCATGGATTGGTATTCTCAAGTTTCACTATATAATTTAGTAAGTCCATGCCATACTCTTCGCTGTCATTATTTTTCTTACCTGAGACAAGAACTTGGGCAGGTTGACATCATTAATGGCCTTCAGTAAGAGAACTGCCTCATCCTCTTCCATGTATTTCAGCTTGAGATTACCAGCCGCGGTCAGTACGGACTTGACCGCTCTCATGCCGTAATCGTAATGGTGCTGAGAACTCAACTGCTCTGAACATAACTTGTACGTTGCCACGATCTTTCCTGCCAGACTGTAAAGTTATCAAGAGAGAGTGAAAAGATATGTCAAGAAATAAGAACACTTTGATTTGATGGATTTGTAACAGACATAGACCTTTTTAAAACAATATTCTATTACCATACTTCCTCTTGTGACTGATAAAATATTTTGAACACCAGGTTTTATTAGAATGGTAATCCCTCTAATAATTCAATCCCCCTATCAAAATTCAATCACCCCCATTTTTGGGGACAAAATTTAATCGGCAGTTCTAATAAATTTTGAAATAGCGAGGGAAAAAAAGGATTATCTGCACGATTTTGAACCATTTTTCTATGAAGTAGGCTACCATCTACAAATTGTCCGGTAGTCCGTGAGTGAGTGAGTCCATCCGAATCCTTTCGTCGGTAAAATAAAGAGAACCGTTGACATTAAAACCTTGATTTTTTGCATGAAGGTGCATTAGGGCGCTGTTACCAGCAAGTTCTGAGCTGACCTACTTTTGATGAAAATGTCTGGTGATTTTTAATGAAAATCACTGGTGATTCTGACTTGGGCTGTGCCCACCTTAATATAGGCAGGATTTCAACTTGGGGCGGGGGGATTTCCAAGAGTTCAGTGCGAGTCAGAGTCCTAATGCCTACCCTACTTCATAGGTCCTGTGACGTTAGTCACACTGCCTTGTTATCAACTTCCTGTTCTAATAAATTTGATCACCCCCTGAATTGCTAGTGCAAATATTCACTTCCTTTGATTGAATTATTAGAGGAATTTACAAGTGAAGAATTCATCCACATCCAATGGAGAAAGTCTTGAGTCAAGTTTCCCTTTGCGAGACTAGGGAAAATGAGAGAAGGTAGACTGATGTTCCGAGACAACAGGATAGTTTTACCTCTTGGAGTCACTGAATCCCATGGAGTATAGTACAATCTCTCCAATCATGGCGTAGTCGGGTACCATCATAGCCACAGTACGGAACAACACCTAAAAACGAGAGAGGACAAACATAAATATCATTAATCGTGAACTCCATATGCCACATATGGGGTGGCCTTGTTAGACACGTGCTTCTGATTGACTGAGAAGCCAAGCGATGTGCAGCTGGCAGTATGACATCAGTACCTGACCTCTGTGACTTCTGCTTTGAACAGACTATGTGACATCACCAAAAAGGATTAGGGCTTTCCCAGAAAATGGTACATGGGGTGGGGAAAGACACCTTTTTTTCTTACCACAACCACATGTATACCATTTATCCTATCTCGCTAATGTTAAAATACTGCATATCACCCACCACTCATATACCGGTCATAGAACTGAAAAATCTTCACCCCATCCGAAGTACTTTACAGCCCTTAGTACATTCGGCAAAGCAGTTTACCAGGGCTCCCAGCAGTAGAAGTGAAAGAGGGAGGGAAAGGACTGGTAGCGAGGGGAAATTTTAGTACATCCCTGGCAAACACAAAGATTTAACAGTTTGAAAATACATGTACACAGCAGGAAACAATGATGAAAAAACCCATAAATTAAAGTACACTTGTCGCTCATCATAACACTGAAGTTGGAGGACAAAATTTGGCCACACTATAGTGAGTTTTATACATATTACAGTTATATATTGGGGGAGACAACTCTGTTCGTTCTATACTGAAACCTGCTTTATAATGAACCGTGTTATAATGAGTGTATGTGCGAGTGTATTCATAGATCGAGGGTAAATTTTAGATAAGAATATAGCAAATTCATCTGATCAAGGTGACAAAATATTTCTTCCTGGCAAGCTGTATGACTGACCTTGAGATTGTCTGGCAGTTCCTGTCTGCCGGCGTATCCAGGATTCATCGTTATGAACATTGTACAGCTTGGGTTCAGAGACAGCTCAGTACCTTCAAACATGAATTTCTTCAGGTGAGCTGCGATGGCCTTCTGGATGCTGCTGATCTGCTGGGCGACCACGGACAGTACCTCCAGCTCGATGCGGTTGAACTCGTCGAAGCATGCCCACGCTCCGGCCTGGGCCAAACCTTTGAAGAACTTGCCCATGGCTTTGTAGTCCAGACCATCGGAACAGTTGAAGACCACACACTGGAGAATTTAAATTCACACAAGAGACATTCAGTCAGGCTGATATGGCTAAGAAAATGGACACAAATTCACTGGATTTTAGGATCTATAAAAATACTTTCTCTTTTTCTAATCTCTTTCCACATAACGGACTATTGCTACGTTTGTGCAAAAATGAAAGCTGTTTCTGTTTAGTGTATCACAGACATTCTCTCAATGTCAGAAGATGTAATCTCTTAAAGTGTCGGTGTAAAATTCTTTGACTGAGTTTGGTCAAAATATGCAGTACACATGCACATTCAGCCTTTATCTAATCTGATCGAGATGGAGAATGCGTCCAGTATATTTTACAGCAGGATGAATAAATTAGATGCTGAACTATATGACATGAACACACAAAACAGTGTGTTCTGTATCAGTGACATTCTAAGACCTCTCCACTCCATTTAGAAACGGACAATGCGGAGTGACCATGTACACAAATCTGCATGCTACGGTTTTAACCCCAGTGCAATCAGAGGGTATATCTGACAGTAGGATGTATACAATCTGATGCCATGAGAATGATCATGGATGGCTGACCATGTGCTCAGTTCTCACGGCATAAATATCATGAGGTAAATTATGCTTGAACAAGAAGGAGAAATGTACAATTTATGCTGATACACATGATCATTGCTAAATATATTGTAAAATCAACATGCTCACCTGTTTGGCTACAGCCTTGGCCAAATCTTTGCACGTCTCAGTTTTACCTGTACCGGCTGGACCCTCGGGGGCACCTCCCAGGTTCAGTTTTAAAGCTCCCATCAGAGTTCTAAAAAAAACAATGACAAAGGAATGTCATTTATGTCATATATATATATATATACGGATACAAAAAGATGTTTTTGCCGACTTCAGTGGTAACTCTGGTAATGAAAAAAGAGGTCATACCAAATGAAATATGATGCAATGATCAAGGAACTGTTCTTGAATTGGATTATGACAAGTTAAAAAATTAGTAAGACGCAGTCTAAAATTCATGGAAACTCAATGTGGATAAGTCACCACACTGTAAATAAACAAACTCTTCATTGAATCATCTGTAGTTGACATGTGGAATGAGCACCATGTTTTCCAATAAATAGCAAATCCTTTGCATGTTTGTTAGGCAAATAACTTCAGGGACAAAACATTTATTGCTTGACAATGTACACTTTGTGAGGGTCTGTATTTTGTCAATGTTGACCTTCTGTTTTATTTCTTTCTCAGGTGTGCATAAAACTTGCGCTGTGGGCTTTGTTGGCGGTAACATATTATATAGCGGAATGTCAGAGTATAATCTGACTGAGAATATGACGATGCTGTGAAGGGAAATTTGCATTTACCTGTAACACCTATCTGTAAGAGGTGTGATGACGAGACGTGGGGTGTTACCCAGGTACTCGTAACCGTAGGCACAGTCTGTGGTGATCATTCTCACGATCACGTCGTCCTCCCAGTAATAACGGAGCTGAGACAGCCACTGAAAGTCATCGGGACTAGACACCTTCTCTTCTACAAATGTAGCTACCACATCTCGTGCTGTGAATTGAGAACAAAAATATTATTCGGCCAATAGACACTTGTCATGGTATACACAATTTACCATCCTATCTACTACAGTGTGAGGCCATCTCCCTATGACACATACGGTAAGCCCTCTAATAATTCAATCCCCCCATCAAAATTCAATCACCCCCAATTTTAGAGACAAAATTCAATAGGCTGCTCTAATTAATTTGATCACCCTTTAAAATCATTCAAATAATTAAGAAATGATGCATTATATGCATGATTTTGATTACTCTGATTTTATTGTAGAAAATTTCACTTCCTGTTATTGAGTTAGCCTTACTGTGTAAAAAAGTATGATCCGACAAAGGATAATAATGGATGAAGCCGAATAGAAAAATGCTGCAAATTGATCAGAATGGGAAGATGATTAAATCATACAAAAACAGGATCTCATATATGTAGTTCCTCCTTCATTTGAGAGACGATCAAATTGATTAAATCGACTGATCAAAACAAGGCCAAATTGGGGGAGACAGAATGTTAATAAGGTTGAACTACTCACCATGGACATCAATGACAGTCAAAGCTCCCAGGGTGATCCGGTGACCACTGTCCAGTTTACTCCTGACCAAGATTACAATCTCATCAATCTGGGCACGGTTCTTCTCCATAAAGTCCTACAACAACAACAACAACAACCAAGATCAGTGGTGTAAATATTCCAGGGCGGTTCTCGTTCAAACTGTTTCATATTGGAGCTCTGAAAAACATTCATGGCACTGACATATTATTCTACTTTCAAAACACTATACAACAATTTTCCTTCTTGCATAATCTTGATATTTCCTGTTCCATTCTTCAACCTGGGTAGTAATAATCATAACCCTGACTCGTGACGATGGGATGGGATTAGATTCGGACCGATCGTTTCATTCAATATTTTTTTTCATAAATATGACACAAACCTTCATCCCTTGCGGATCCTTCATGGCCTCCATGCCCTCAATAGTCCAGAAGATCTGACTGACGCACAGTACCACCTGACCCGGCCAATCCAGCACCCATTTCTTACGCGGCGTCACTTCATACGCCTGGATTGCGTCGTATATCACCTTACGCAGACTGCTCAACATAGTATCTTCAACCTGCAGCAGCCATTTCTCCACCATGCCCTGATAAGAAAAGCAAAAGATTAGCCTTAAATTTATTCAACAGTTTAAGCAAACATGTAGAACAATGTTAAGTGGCATTGTTATGAAACTACGGTAATCCCTCTGATAATTCAATCACAGGAAGACAAATTTTGCACTATAAACTCAGGGAGTGATCAAATATTAGAACAGGAAGTTGACAAAATAGTTCAAAATCATGCAGACAATCCCTCATTTCTTTGTTATTTCAATGATTTTAGAGGGTGACAAAATTTATTAGAACAGCCGATTGAAGTTTTGTCACCAAAATTGGGGGTGATTGAATCCCTAGGGGAATATTGAATTATTAGATGGGTTACCGTAAGATATATATTTATGGTTGCTTATTGGTAGAAGACAATAAATTCATGAAAAAGTTTACACAAAGAAGGAAGGGCAAAAGAAAAAGCTTCACACTGATGTATTCTGGAGCACAGACCTTAGCTTTAGCTGGGAATATCTTGTTATTGAAGGGAACAGTTTCGTTTTCAGCTGATATCATTCCCACGATTTCTTGCTGGTCTGTGAACTCTAACTTGGCGATTCCTTCAAAGCATTTCTTCAGATGGGGCTGTACACGCATTGGATCCTTGGTCTCTGACAGGATCTCCAACAATTCATCGTTGGACAGGAAGAAAAACCTGGAGATCAGAACATAGAAAATTTATTGATACAAGCTCTGTAAATGACAATGTAATGAAACACATTCTGTTAATGTGTTTGTTTATCTCCACAAAAATATGATATAAAATTTTGTCACTTAGATAAATATATTAACAGCATGCTGTGAAATATTTATAGTCACCAAGAATGGATTTTATGACAGTCTACCCTATTTCTTCTAATTATTCAGATTGCAAAATTTAACTTCGGGCTACTGTGGAGAGAAATTCTGCAAACATTCTACAAATTTCACAAGCTATCTTTTCAGTTCTTGGGATAAATAACACATCCATGCCATAGAATTTAGCCTCAGTTGACAAAAGATGGATTATTTTCTGCTTCTAAGTCTAAAAATGCAGTTAAAAAAATTAGAAGAAATAGGGGTGAGTGAGTGAGTGAATAGAATTTAACGTCGCTTTCAACAATATTTCAGCTATATCACAACGAACCAACTAAGCACCACCCAGCCCAGTTGTGTACCTGCTACTTGAAAGAAGAAATCTTTGAAGCAGCATGGAACCAGACACCCTCCATCCACCCTATAAAACACTGAGGACAGCGTGCAAGACACAGACAGGACGCTTACATGGTGCAATAAAGACAAGTGATATTACAGTGCTGGACATCACATTATCAAGTTCCTTTTGCTTTTCAGCAAAATGCATTGAAGCAACCGAAATCTGAATCCAGAAGAATAGGGTAATCTGATTTTGACAGATACTGCCTTTTAAACTAATTCAACATGTAATGCACAACCTTGCCATATGCCATACCTAGACATAAATAGTATGGTATGGCAACAGAGAAGAGAGGGTACCTTTATAGGTATTCCCACCATTGTAAAAAAAAAAAAACAAACAAAAAACACACCATGAAGATCACAAATTGTCGTATGTACCACACCCTCTCATCTAATTACCTGGGGAAATAGAGTCGTTTCTTTTCCAGGTAGGCATTGAGGCCTTTCTGTATCTCATCCAGCAGGACATTAGCTTCGTTAAGTCTGCCCAGCATGTTAGGTTGTGAGGTGGCCACCAGACAGTTAGTGTCCTTGATACCCTCTGTCATGATGTCCCTCCAGTAACTGTCCACGATGCCAAACTTCTTCCCTTCCTCAGGCATCTGCATCATGATGTCCTCAGAGCTGAATATAGGCTCCAGGTACAGCCACGTCGCTTGGCACTGAATTAGGACAGATTTGAAAGATTATAATTTTTTGTAGTTCCTTATTGAAATACAATCTAATCAACCATTCTGTTTATGATGTCGGTAAATGAAGATTGTGATGGTGTACAAAGATTTCTGAACTAGATCATTTTGATAGACTGAAATCAATTCAAAGAATGATAATTCTCAACCTAGAAAATGTTATCAACATAATTATACCCCTTTAATAGTGCAACGAAATTATCTCCCCTGATGTGACAAAGATCTGCAGAGGCAAAAGTTATCTCCCCATGATTGCTACAATCACAACAAATAGTCTTTCGAGCTTTGTTTTTCACGCCAACTACGACAGTAAGTAATTCATTCCAATTGTTTAATTGTAAATAAAAAAGTAAGGAATTTGTGACCGGACAGCCTCTCACCTTCAACCAAGCATCAAGTATATCTTGCATCAAGAGCAGCTTTTCCTCCCACTCTTTCATCTCCGCCTCAAATGGCTTGATGAACGGTGATCCCCTCATTGTCTGAGCCTTGACGATGTGATCATCTAATAACAGCTGGATATCATCTATAGCTGACAGGATTGCAACGCCCTGCAGAAAGTAAATATTAACACTGAATAACAAAATTACCAGTTCATCTTTCAAAGTCAAGCATAGCGTTTGCTCAGTTCCATATAAATCAGTTATTTACATAGAAAAGAAAACATTAAAAGTTGAAAAATATTAAATGTGTCAAAGTCACGACAAATGCTTCAAAGTATACAAATACAAACAAAATATCTTATCAGCTATTCGACTTTATCCAGCCAGATGCTCAACGATCACTATTTAACAAGTGAATAGATGAACAAATTCTTACCGTTTCTCTGTAGGGCACCATTTCAAAGACCATGTCCTGCCATTCAAATTTCATCTTCTCTAGAGCTTTCTCCAGGGAATATTCCTTAGCAGCCGAGGCTCCTATCTCCTCCAGTCTATAAACAGGGGCAAAACAGACATGTTCTCATCAGTTACGAACGAGGTTATTACACCAGACATTCTGTTCCAGACAAACGTACACGAGGTTGGGGGGGGATTTCTCAGTTCTATAGTATATGTGTGGTGGGTCGTATACAGATATTTAACATTATTCAATGTATGATGTCAACATTGCAGATAATTTTTCCTTATCTCCAGATGATAAATTTAACACACAAGTGTATACTTAAGTGATAAGAATATCTGAGATTTCTACCCAGGTTGAGCTCTCAGGTGAACAGTACCTGGATAGGTGTTTGCCCAGACCATACTCTAACATGTGGTATAGCGAAGTCTCTGGTTGAGGTTTTAGGTCCAATCCCACGATGTCACTCATCTGTCAAAGACAAATATAGACAATATTGAGCAAGATAGTTGAAGATGTTATTTAAATCTTTTCGTTTCAGTGGCTGAATGGCTACAATCAACAAGTATTCGTCATTCAATAAGCAAGTATTTGCACCTCAGTTCAGTCTATGACACAGGTACTGAAAAGAACAGACCCAGCTAATCTGTTAGATTATCCGTCAAAATGTTTCCATTTCCATGTATGATATTATCGCTGTGATCAAAACATCCCTGACTGAACCAGAACTTACCGACTCCCAATGTCTGTCTCGGATTCCGGGGTTGCAGATAGTGTGAAGGATGGGCAAGTGCTGCTTGAACTTATCAATCTTGCCTTTCACGCTATCTGCAATCCTGCGTGGACCTTGTTGATCAGAGAAGGATTTGGTCAGCTTGTACATGGTCCGCCACATGTCGCTGACCTCATTCTCTATCTCCTCGGCGTTCAGGTCAGTGAAAGGTCCTATAATTGAATCAGTTTGAAAAGTGACATAATGGGACAAGACACAGCGTAAAGACGTTTCTGTAATACTTACAATTAGCATTAGCTAATTAGCATAGTATACTACTATAATACAAGATTCAAGGATACCTCTCTGCCTAGAATGTTTCCGTAGAGACTCAAAGGACAGAGTCCTTTTGTGTAAGAGTCACAAGCAGAGTTCACACACTTCTATTCAATGGAACTTCCAGGATTTTTAATTTTTATATGTTGACCAATGTCATCTTCCAGCAGTTTCCTAGCACTAAACTACACAATTTTTGACACGATTATTCATGCTGTTGATGGGATTTTGGTGATTGTTGAAACTACATAATGTGATTTTTTTCAGGAGTTTCCAGGACAGGAGTATAATTTTTAAGCACTGTTAAGCACTTTCTAGAGTGGCATTCAAATTGCAGGAGAGTCCAGGAAATTCCATGAGGCGTAAGAAACCTGCACAAGACAAAGGAGAACAAAAAGCTGTCTGGGTAAACATTGAGAGTAGACAGCAGGCTTGTCAGTATTACAAAGGCATGAACAATTGATCCTTACATGAAAGACCAAAAAAGGCCCATAACTGATCCAGTTTAACATTTTCATCCTGGTCGCAGATATTTCATTTGATTCTTGTCACATGTCCTCTACTATATTTCTCATTTTAACCCTTGGTTTCCTATCTGCTCTGAATTATATAAGTTCAGTTCACACTATAATTCATGACTCCGTTAAAGGACGGGCCGTAGTTTACCATTCATCCATTGCTCATGTTTGGTCTGGAAGGCGTAGGCGGTGTTCCACAGCTTGTCATAGGGGTCCTTCATCTGGAACATTTGTTGTAATTGTGGGAACTGGGTCGGCTCCCATTCCAGCAGTGTCTCCTCCTCTTGGACGGCATCCAGTTCCTCCCTGGCCATCTCTAAGTTCTCCTGTAGTCTCGCCAGTTGTTCTACGTTAGACTTCATCTCGTCTGAGCTCATAATCTGAAATACAACAGATTACCGTTGCCAGTTATTTCTTGTGAGGATGCACTTGGAGTTGTACATGGTGAATATAGAGAAAATGGATTTTCATAGAAACTTCAGTGCTCGGCCACATGATTGGTCAATTCAAATTTTCAAAAAGTAATCTGACATTTCTATTGGCTTGTGAAGAGAAACAGGAGAAGATCTGACCAATCACAGAGTTATGGAGAAGATCTAACCAATCACAGAGTTTCTGTAAACAGAGACTGATGTGGATCTTTTCTAAAAATCCGGAAAATATACCATCCCAGCATTTTAGGTGAGGATTCACTAGGTGGCCGCAGATGCATTTTGTACCGCTTACATTTAGGTACACTTTTATATTTATTTCTTCTTTGTAAACATTTGTTACCGAT
>JAVTVY010017678.1:0-66477 GCA_036873755.1 Hanleya hanleyi
CAATTGATGTATGTAAGTACCCAAGTCAGTTTGGGGAAAATGTGCCCTTTGACGGAGACAGAATCTCATCACGATTCTAAAAAGACGGCATATTTGCATTCTGAACTTGAAACAGATGTGCACATGTTTTTCAAAAACATTTCATTCTATTTTTTTCTAATGAAAAGAGTTCTCTAGTTAAGTTTTAAGCAAGTGGATCAGACTCACTTTTTTTCAATCTGTTGGTTGGCTTGTCTGATAAATCTGTTACCACAAACACTGATAACATATACTTATTGAAAGATTGTGTTAGGGAGGATAAATCATGACCAAATTTCATATAGCCATGTGAATGAGTGAACAAAATTTCCTGTTAATTTTCTAATTGTCCCATTACTTTGGTCATGTGTACGAGTAACAAACTGTATTTGCTGGTAGTGCCCAGTCAAAATACAAACTGTATTTGCTGGTAGTGCCCAGGCAAAATACGAACGTAGCGTGCAAGATCTATGGCGCTACGTTTCGTAACTTGTGTCTAATTCCGCTTAACCCGGGGCTAGGGGCCGTATGAACCCATGTACTTCAAGATCCTCATGGTACTCATATGAACGGTCACAATCAAAGCGTGACTGAGATACATCATTCTTTAGATGACGACCTTACAACGAATATTATGGATTAAGAATACTGATCAGCGATACGGATTTGATATTTTTGGAACATTATGATGTCTTGCCGGCATAATTGAAAACTGTTGACCGCTTCTCTCTTGCAGGAAACAAGCCTATGTTTATGTATACTATGATTGTCTTTTTGAATTTGGTGCTAATACTGTTATGTGGAATATGGAATAGGTCTTTGGATTATGGACGCGGATATTCTCTAATGGACGACGGCTGGATTATGAATGACGGATATACCCGTTTAGCATGGTCTGTTTTTCAATGACCACACATCCTCCAATACAGAATTGCTGTTAGAATCAAAATTATCATCCCCAGTTGTCTTTTGCCAGAAACTACTTGTTACCAAGGTCTTCAAATCAATATGTGGGTCGAATCCAAAATATGTTCAAGAATTTGTTTAAGTAAAGACATTTGCCATATAGTTTAAGATGTAAGATTAGAGGTTCCCCTTTGTCGTATGACAAAGGCCGCGGAGCAAACTTGTGGAATGCCCTCCCAACCCATATGCAACAAACAAGTGTTTCGTCATTCAATGGGCGTGTGGCAAGCTGGAAAGGCTTGTCATCAATAGCAAAAGTATGTGACAACTTTTTTTTACATCATTTCATGCTTTCATGGTGTAGTACATGACGTATATAGATTTATAGAATTGAATTATTAAATATAATTGCAATATACTTAAAGTATAATTTATCCGCGATGATGACTGCAATTATTAGACTAGAGGTTCCGCTTTGACCCTTGGGTTGCCGCTCCAGCATGTAGCCTGCAATGTAGGCTGGTTGTTTTTTTAAGCAAAAACATGTCCCCCCCAATCTCCCACCTTGCCTTGAGTTGGCACATTATTTAAGGGAAAGTGCTATAAAATGAATGTAATAATAAGTATCCTAAACAAAGCTGCGCATCTAAAAATATTAATTGCGAAGAGGCGATTTTCATTATTGCAGTAGCCCAGTGAGGAGTCGGGATTTATATAGCAATGGGTAGATTGCCGACACCTTCAGCGTCCAACCAATGTGAAATACATGTAATTGTGCAGCATCAATCATTTCGACACTGCATGATCACATTACAGGGAAGATGCAAAACGTACAAGAGGCCCACTTATAATATACATGCTGTACTGTATAGAAGTTTCATGCATCTGCCTTCAGTAGTTTTCAAGATATGGAGTGAACAAAAATTGGACAGACAGACAAAAGCACATTTTGTATGGACCCACGCAAGCACTCACACAAAACCTAATTAGATCACAAGCCCATTCCAATGAAGCTTCCATTCAAGTTTGGTGAAATTTCATTCAGTAGATCTCCACATATCTTGTAGACAAGAGTAGTTCTGTACATACATGTAACAGAGATGGACATCAAAAATAGATGGATGTATGCAAACAAACCAAAACCTAATCAGATGAGGAGGCCATCACGATGAAGCTTCCATCCAAGTTCGGGGGAAATTCTGTCCAGTAGTTCTCCAGATATCTTGAGGACAAGGCCTATACATGTACAAGTAGACAGACAGATGGACACCAAACACGCGTGCACACAAAAACATAATCAGATGCGGAGGCCATTCCAATGAAGATTCCATCCAATTCTGGTGAAGTTCCGTCCAGTGGTTCTCCAGATATCTTACAGACAAGGCCTGTCTATACTGTCTATGTAGATGGACAGACGAACGGACAACAGACGCGAATGAACACATGCAAGCATACCGAAACCTAATCAGATGAGGAACCCATTGCAATGAAGCTTCCATCCAAGTTTGGTGAAATTCCGTCTGGTAGTTCTCCAGATATCTTACAGACAAGGCCTGTATACAAGTAGACGCTCGCACACACACCAAAACCTAATCAGATGAGGGGGCTATCCCAATGAACCTTACATCCAAGTTTGATGAAATTCCGTCCAGTAGTTCTTCAGATATCTTGCAGACAGGGCCTGTATAAACATATACATGTACAGATAGATGGACACCGGACAAGGACGAACGCACGCACACACACCAAAATCTAATCAGATGAGAGGGCTATCCCAATGAAGCTTACATCCAAGTTTGGTGAACTTCCGTCTAGTAGTTCTCCAGATATCTTGCAGACAAGGCCTGTATATACATTAACAAGTAGATGATGGACAGATGGACACCGGACGAATGCATGCACATACAACAAAACCTAATCAAATGAGAGGGCTATCTCAATGAAGCTTCCATCCAAGTTTGGTGAATTCTGTCTGGTAGTTCTCCAGATATCTTGCAGACAAGGCCTGTATATATACACAGGTAGATGGGCGGACGGACACCGGACACGGGACTATCCCAATGAAGCTTCCATCCAAGTTTGGTGAAATTCCGTCCAGTAGTTCTCATGATATCTTGCAGACAAGGAAAGGGTACGGACAGACAGACAGACAGCACAAACACTAGAAAATATGGGGCATTCTGGACAATAGTCCGCTTCTTCTGTATTTTTTTTTCGCACACTCCACGTGGTGTGGTGGATAGATCGATACTAGAAAGTGCTTGAGCAGTTGCAGAATAATTTTGTCGTATTTCTTCATACACACGAACCAATTTACGTCAAACATTGTAAATTTGTCAAACACAATTGTTCGAGTGCTCCTGGCTTAAGGTAATTCAACTACCAGCTTGGAGATGGCTGTGTGAATGTTCACTTGATTCGCCATTCTGAATCTTAACATTAGTTTAATTTGAACCTTCAGTACCAAGTTGAATATTCAAAGCACAGTGCCACTCAGTGTTTGGCAAAGCGATAAACACTCCTTTGTTGAAAATAAGTAAACGGGGCGTTAGGGGCATTGTTTTCAAAAAATACAGTAAAAAAACACTGCGTATTGCAAATTCTGATCTTTAAATAAAACAAAGTTGAATGCGCAGTAACACCTCACTCACCTCCAAATACTGACATCTTTGTTTTTCTCCTCTTAAGTTAGCCAAGGAATCCTGTACCTCTTCTTTCAGCTCGAGGGCTTTTACTGTAACAGCAAACCACATCATGACAAGAAATACGCAACACAATGTGAGGATACAACAGTAACAGATTTGATTTGATTGGAGTGTTGTAATTTGTTGCCTCAGAGGGATTTAGACAAATTGTTCTGAGTTGTCGTGGTAATTAGAGGGAATAATTCATATCTGTAATCCGATCAAATTATACATTATTAGTGATATTCATATCAATATTATATATGCAGAGCAATATACATGTGTTAGCCTATAAATCACAGTTCCAACCAATATTTTTGACAGTTTGACGGCAGCTATGACCAGGCTATGTCATGAGGAAATGACATTATGACAGGCGAGGTTAACTGCTATCCAAGATAGAAGTGTTTAGGCGAGGAGCGTAGCAAATTGACTGGAGACCTATGTCAATGCAAGTAGACTGCTCTCCTCAATTCAGTTCAGGTGAGAAATAGGCGAGTGCGAGCCCGATGACGAAATAATGAATTAACTGTCAGTCAAGTGCTCCAATTCATCTTTTCATCAATCAGAGTGCTCAATTCTTACATTTTAGTCAGACTTTTAGTCAGACTTGTTCAAATAATCTGCAAAACACCCTCACAACTGTTTTTGAAGGAGCGACAGAATGGTCAATTGCAGCTACTAGTGTCCAATTTTATAATTAGTTTCAGTTGTCAAATCTAACAAAATAGAAGACAGATTTTCTTAAGAATCCAAGAATATTGATCAATTCACATGCACACTTAAACTCCTTATCCTTGATCTACACACGAGTAGTGTGACTAACGTCACAGGACCTACAAAGTAGGATGAGGAAGATGACTTAGGGTTCTCCAAGCGTAATGTTATAGGTCACCATCATCAAAAGAAGATGAGCTCAGAACTTGCTGGTAACAGTCCCCTAATGCACGTTCATGCCAAAAATCAAGGTTCTAATGTCAACGGTTCTCCTTATTTTGCCAACGAAAGGATTCGGATTGACTGACTCATTACCGGACAATTTGCAAATGAGAGCCTACTTGGTAGGAATATGCATCACATACGTGTACGATTCCCCGAGCTGGAAATTCAACAGCTTCTAGCCCAATAATGTTATCGTGCAGAAACTGAACAGTGGTTAATATTCATATCTGATAAATCATTGAACATTCTAGCAGTTTGACAATTCCATACAGCTGTGACCATAATATGTCACTGCCGATACAATAAATCCCATGCCACTGATTGAAGAACACCAGGAAGACCAACTAATGGATACAGACAGACAGAGCGCGGAGCAGCTTATATTACAGGATCCTGGGATTTTAGTACATGTACCTCGGGGAATACATTTACTTCAAACAGCAGCTCAGCACTGAAATCTTCCTACTGTGATCCGATCACTGCAGTCCGAGACAGTGAAGGACATTATCTTCTTGGAATTTTGATCGGGTATAGCACATGGTCGAACAGATATGTAATTTAATCTTGAGCTGTCACAGTACTATTCGGTTTTATGATTATTTTCAGTTCCAGGGATTCAAATTTGACAGCCTGAGGTTGAATCCATTAGTGCTTCGCTGAAAATGTTTTTCTAAAATCCATTTCCTCTTAAATCCTTAATGAATAAATAATTCAGATTGAGAAAAGAAATTAACTGATTCAATGTCTTCCTTATATTTTTGCCACTTGTTTCGAATTACACTGAATAAATTGATTACTTTTTGCTGTCTAAACAGCAATAATTAGGACAAAAATTCATATTTAATGTCATATTTCTTAAATAGCACATGCACATCCTCAAAACACATTGAACTTGGGTAGCAAGTGTCAAACTCATCCAATGAAAGCCGACAGCTTCAGAAAACTTTCCATGTACAGGTGTACATCTATATACATGTACATTATCATTGGCAAATTATTTAGCCAAAACCCTCAAACTTTGAACAAAAATTAATATTTGATCTCCTAAATAGCACAGGTACATCCTCTAATCATAAGAAACATGTGTACCAAGTTTCATACTCATTCAACGACAGCTGACAACTGCAGCAAACTGTGATGTACAGATGTACATGTGCACTTCAGCTAAACGCAAAACTCATTTGCCATAATTTGGAGAAAAATTAATATTTCATCTCAAAAACAGCACAGGTACATCCTCTAATCATAAGAAACATGTGTACCAAGTTTTGTAATCATCCAATGAGATCTGACAACTGCAGCAAACTTACCATGTACATGTATACATGTAGAGGCCTACATGTACAATTCACCTAAACAGAAAACTCTATCATTTGCCATAATTTGGACAAAAATCAATATTTCATCTCCTAAATTGCACAGGTACATCCTCTAATCATAAGAAACATGTGTACCAAGTTTCATAATCATCCAATGACAGCTGACAACTGCAGCAAACTTTCTAAGTACAGATGTACATGTGCACTTCAGCTAAACGCAAAAGTCTATCATAGGGATTTTAACATTGGAGCACCCTAGGAGTAGTACCCCAAGGTGGAATACCCCCCCCCCCCTTCCCATATTTTTTATATTTTTTTTTATATTTTTTCTGAATTTTCTAGATTTTTTTTGAATTTGCTAAACCAAAAACCTTATCATTTCCAGGCCGGGGACACTGACACCGACGACAACATCCTCTTTCCCCCCTCACAATATCTTCCCTTTACTTCGTAAGGCAAGATAAAAATGCTTATAAGGCTACAACATTCAAGGGACAGTCAAAACTATGTAACTACTTGATTATACAAGATCAAGTGTACCGGTACATTGAAAATGACCAACTCATGGTATTTTTGACAAGAAATATCACTTAATCACAAGAATACGACATGCACATCTTTACACTACAGCCAGGAATTAAACGGGTCACCCTCCGTGATTGATCACTCGTACCTATCACAGGACATTAGCGAAAGACCTATGAAAGCACACACAAATACGAAGCTGCGCATCTGAAAACCCCTCGGCTCTGGGCGCCAGCCATTCATAATGTATTCAATTTGAACCAAGACTTCAGGAACACCACGTAGTCAAGTAACAAATATACAAATTATGAAAAATTTTGCAATCAGAAAGGGCCTCTAAGGTTTCCGTCCAATCAGAGAAACTGGTATTCATTCATTACATAAGAGTCTTGATGCATCAATGATGTATATACCAAATTTTACATCGAGCATTTGAAAGTTATCAGAGATAGAGATCATAATGATTTCGCATACATTAAAGATGGCCGCCCATCCTTTCCACCACTCAGAGGAACTGATGTGGTTATTCATTGCAAGTCTCTTGATACATGGATGCTGTATACCAAGTTTCATATAGAACACTGAAATGGTATCAAAGATATACATCATTAAAGATTTCGCATAAATTAAAGATGGCCACCAAGGTTTCCGCCCAATCAGAAAGACCAGATCTGTCATTATTGTAAGTCTATTGATGCATCGATGATGCATACCAAATTTTACATCGAGTACTTGAACGGTATCAGAGCTGGAGATCATTAATGATTTTGCATAAATTAAAGATGGCCACCCATCCTTCCCGCAACTCAGAGGAACTGATGTGGTTATACACTGCAGGTCTCTTGATACATTGATGCTGTATACCAAGTTTCGTATAAAACACTTGAATGGTATCAGAGATATATATCATTAAAGATTTTGCATAAATTAAAAATGGCCGCCAAGGTTTCCACCGAATCAGGGAAACTGGTTTGGTCATTCCTTTGAAGTTTCTTGATGCATCGATGATCTAGACCAAGTTTAACACTGAACAGTGAAATGGTACCTGAGATACACAAGATTAATGGTTTCGCATAAATTAAATATGGCCGCCAAAGTTTTCAACCAATCGGGTCCAGATTCAATAGGGTTCTGGGTCATGAGCATATGGATGTGCAGTGCAAGTTTGGTACGCCTAGCGAAAGTCATTCTAAAGATATCTTGGTAACGAGAAAGCTGTGATGGTTTCGTATAAATTAAAGATGGCCGCCAAAGTTTCCAACCAATCAGGTCCAGATTCAATAGGGTTCTGGGTCACGGGCATATAGATGTACACTGCAAGTTTGGTGTGCCTAGGGTAAGTCGTTCTTAAGATATCTTGGTAACGAGAAAGGTGTAACGGACAGACGGACGGACGGACAGACGTAATGACGACGACAATACCCTTCGGCCAAATTTTGGCCGAGGGGTAATAAACCAGCAAATTTTCCACATACATTTGTGAGAATTTGTCTCCCATACTTTTCACCAAAGTTAAAAGGACTGGACTATAAACATGGATTCTCAACCACTTTTCTAAGATTTTCCCATTACCATCCATCAGTCAGACAGAAGAGCTTCCTATGTCGTCATCGCTGAAGTTTTTCAGATGAAAAATTACACTGACCACTAAATATCTTAATCAGGAGGGATACTTACATTCAGATTTGTGGAACTTTTCTACAACTTCCAAATTGTTTCTGAAAGGAAAAATATAGCATAAATTGAAATCTTCTTAACATTGATGATCTGATACAATTAGTATAGCTTAAAACTTTCAAATGAGTCTCCGTAATTAACAGCCCCCTGACATACATGGAAAGACTGGCATCCATCTTCATATTATAACACAGATATTGAAAGTGGTCAAGGAGACTAAAATGCTTGCTAGGTATCAGCACTAAAATCAAATGAGAGTAGTTTTGTCAATCCTTCTCAGACCCAGAATATAGGCATAATGTAATGCAGGGGTTAATTGGTGATTGTGTGCATATTCAGTGATCATTGTCAAGAGGTAGAATTTCATAAACATCTGCAATTAACATATTAAAGAGATATTCAAGTTGACATCATCAGCATTTCTGAAGGATTCTGAATGTTCTATCTAGCGTAATCTAAAAAACATACAATTTCTCTGAAAAGCCGGGAGCATGCTCTTGAATTTATTTAATGGATAACAAGGAAGTGAAGTGTCAGAGAGATGTTGAAAAACACATTACCGGCATCATAAATCTGCATTAGTGACCAATGGAATAGGGCAATTATGATACAATCCTTTTTCCCCAGGTACACGTGAAGTGAATTAATGAGGTACTGTTTGTATCCACAGAGATGTGGGGATAAGAGAAAACACCAAGCACCAGAGTAAGTACTGAGTTTCGACCATTAGCTGTCAAGGGTATCAAGATAATCGATGGAAATTGGCAAATTTATGTGAATGAATGTGGATGTACACAGTCACTGACATATGGAGGATGTATTACATGTAGGCGTATATTACAAACATGCAAAATTGAGATTCACTTCTCAAAACTGTCTTAGGACATTTGGGCAGGGAAAAAACACTTTCAGCAGTCAAATTTGAGCATAATACTGTTTTTGACACTGTTAATTATTTCATCTACATGTATGCAAGCTTTGCTGCAAGATTATACATTTATACATCTGTAAATAATAAATCACCCACTTGTGAACATAAATTTTTTTTTGTTCTATCCAATTCAGCATCTTTTAAATTCAAATTAGCGTAACCGGGTGACCCAGTAAAATAGGTCAATCTCACTTATTTTTGATAGGCTTCTGTTTCATGATCACATGCAGGTGATATAAGTTTGGTGGTACCTATTGGCATACTCATTCTTGAGATATGATGAATAACATTTGACTGCTGAAATGTCGCGGACTGATCAAAATGTCTAACCCCTCCCCCCACTTACTGCTGAAATGTTGTGGGGCAAAATGTCACCTGCCAAAATTCCAAGGCTCCTCTCAAATCATGTAATTCCATTTAGAAACACTAGTATTCCAGTACCCCCGGCATACTCTCGCCCCACCCTATCCCGCGCCACACCTATGCGACCCGCTGTGTCGACCCATTCTACTGTAGGGTGCAAGCCTGGCCCATGGAATCTCAGGTAGTAACCCCAGGTCTCTCACTCCACCCTATCCCGCGCCACACCTATGCGACCCGCTGTGCAGTGAGTAAGCGGAGTAGGAGGAGGAGTAGGACACACCACAGATTATACTAGGTAGATGTAGCACTACCTATGGACGCATATATGGGTGAAACTCAAAGGAACTCTGGTGGCATACCAGTTCATATTCCATGTAAGTTTCACGAGACAATTCATATACTAGCCAAGTCTGGGGACAACAGTATGTCTAGACTTGAGCCTTTTCAGCTGTACAAAGACTCAGACATATAACCGCCTACATGAAGTATCTACCCACATACCAAATGCACATGCCACAATGGAAAGAATCAGTTGGGCCTTCGAATTCAGGTCTAGGAAACTATTCCATGCATGCACTTCAGTGTCCATCTATCTTATTTCCTTGTGCTCGGGGTTGATTCCTTGTGCTTGGGTCAGAAATGGAAGGGGCGGGTGTCAGGATTTCTGGTCCATGTTCATGGAATTGGTCTTGAGCACAGGGATAGATAGATGGACAAAGAAGTGAGGTGCATGCGTAGATGAGTTTCCTAGGCCTGCAATTCCAATTTTAAAAAGCTTGTGCTTTACCAACAAACTGTGCTGTATACCAGTCACCAGTATGGTTCTCTGATGTTTCAGTGTATATCAGACAATGTAGTCGACTCCAATCTTAAAGGTCAAAACATCAACATTACCCCTTTCAGCTGGCAAATGCAAATTTTCCCTGGAGAGGTTGAATTTCCAGTCCATTTCTCTATACACAGAATAACTGTGGAATCACTATCAGCACAGAACAGCCAGCAGATATTTATTCCTTTATTAGACCCCTGACGGGCATAAAACAGGGCCCACCAGGTCTCTTTAACAAGTCTTCATAGCAGTATGTAAGGATCTGCTAGCCATGTGAAGACCAATCTATCAACAAAATCAGTTTAGTCTAACACCATTGACTATTAGTTCACAGATGAATGCACTCAGTAACATTCCACCCTGGACAGAGCTCTGCAGATAATGACAGAGCTAAAACACCATGAAAAGCTGTTGAAAGACTGAAGTCATCTACATGTACATGAAGGATTTAACTCTGCAATTGGACGCAAGTGGGCTATACACTTTCAGCAAATTCCATCAAATAACGGCACAGTGCAATATTCCAGCATGCGACAATTCAGCACTAAGTGGCAACATTTTGGAAGGGATATTTCAGCAACAAGGCCAAATTATGTTTAAAGCTAAGGTTTTTTTACATAATTTTTGTTAACATACATGTATATAGACAGACTACCATATGGTAGATTCTTGTAGTGTTTGACCAAATGTCATATTTGGGACATGAGCCAAAGGCAAGGAGGCAAGATGGTTCAAATACATATCACCAGTATGCATATTACATTTATATAATTTAGGCCAAGAGAATAACTTTAACCAGACAGACAGAGGTAACATTGAATATTGGCTCACTTGGATGATGCAAATGAGACATATATGATACAGACAAGGGGATTGGTAACAAGAAGCCAGATGGACAACCAAATTTATGGGAATTTACAGGTCAAGCAAAATCTGGCAAATGATACATTGATCAAAGATTCATGGGTTCAGATGGATAAAATGGAGTATAAATCTCGCACTGAAATTGGGTGGTAAAACATTTTGATGATGTGGATAGCTGAATTGTGTACGAACTGTATCTATGATTATATCGCAGTAAGCAGCAGTGTGTAACAATGAATACTTGGGCTGTGTCTTGCAACAGATTATTTGTGGCTCTCAAATGAATAAAATCTTGTGTTCAAACAGGGAGTTTACCAATGACAAGAAATCACAATGACGGTGTCATGTAACTGACAATTTATTCTAGCCGTAACAGGAATAAATTTCCATCTTCAACTCCAGCTTGGAACTTTGCCTGGGCACTAGCAGTCTCTGACATGTGTTAACTGACAATTGTTACTCAGGGCTTCTATACTGACTAGGAAGGTAATCTTACTATAATTTTATCAACTGTCTGTTTGTTTGTCCAGCCTTTACGGCCATGGTTTGGTTGAAAGATCACAAAACTTCATCAGGAGTAAAACTATGGTCAATGAGACTATTACAACAACAACAAAATCGACCATGGAGGTCTACATCCCCCGCAGCAGCAGCACCATTCCATCAATCATGAATGGCACTGCTGCTGTGGTCAAGACAATCTAGAAGTTTGAAGTCAGTCAGTTCAATCATTCTCGAGTTATTGCCCGGACAACATCCACACACTTAAAATTCAAGATGGCTGGTGGTCATCTTGGATTACACAGGTAACTGGAGGGAGGGAATTTGGCTTAATGTCACACTCAAGTTTGTTTCACTCATTACAGGTAGCTGAAAGCATCCCAACCACCCTCTCACCGATGTCAAGACTCTAAGTTTGAAGTCAAACGGTTCACTTGTTCAAGTTATTGTCCGAACGAGATCAAACTGCTGAAAATCCAAGATGGCTGAAGGCATCCTGAAGGCTGAAGTAAAAGTTTGAAGTCACTTGGTTCAATAGTTCTCGAGTTATTGGTCAGACAAGCAATATGTAAAGATTCAACAGCTGACAATACAAAATGACTGATGCCAGCAATCTTGCATTACACAGGTAACTGAAAAGCAATCCTAACTGTCCTCTCACCGACGACGGTTTGAAGTCAATCGGTGCAATAATTCTCAAGTTTCACAATATGTGAAATCTGCAGCATGTGATATTTCATGAAAACAGTTTAAACACACATTTAGACACAAAGAACCCTTTGGGTATATAATTCATGTTAGAGGAGATACCGCTTTTCAACGTGACTTCACATGTTAGCATATGGAAGAATGGCCGACCACTTCCCCATTTGCAACTATTGGAAATCCCGTAAATTCACGTCACTTCATCTTACATGAAATATATGCCACCCTTTGGACCAAAACACCATTTAACCTGATGAAGTGCGGTGGCATTGTATCTCCACCAAGGGGTCCGTCACGTCTAAATGTGTTTTCAAATGACTCGATTTCAATTTCATGTCATAACTATAATCATAACACAATTGAGCTAGAACTTTCACATATTGTGTACATAATTTTCTCTTGCCGTTACATTAAAACACATTATTTTGAAGACATTTTATATAATTCCGATCTCAACCACATCACGTACGGGCCAAAATTCCGCCTTATCTTATCATCTCCTTTAACTTTAGATAGATGTCCTGATGCCAAAATTATGGTATGATAACAATACAGGATAAAAGGCTATGGGAAGACAGAAAACAGTCTTGAAAAACAAACCTGCTTCTGGGTTTCGTTCCAAATAACCTAGCCAGCATATTGTCCCCAAGAGGAGTGCTACACAAACTGCAGATAATACAGAAAGACTAGCTGTAATTGGCAAATGGTCTGCATGTAACTGAAGCTAGCCGATTAAATGGCTCCATGCCACTGCAACAGTTGCTTATGGCAAGCTTGACACACACAGTGGTTGAGTAATGCAGACAAAAGTTTACACGGCTGCATCCAGCCAACCACATGTCGCTGATTGTGGAATGGAAAAAGCAACAAATCTCCACAAGTGCTCTGCGTAAAGTAAACAGGGAATCCCTTAAAACTGCTGAAATTCCTACACGACATGTGTTTTCGCATCATCATACACAAGTGGTCCAGATAGACTGTGCTGTGAATGTCATCCATCGCATTACTTTGGTGATATCCTTCCTGAAGCAGCCCATGTTACCTCGAGTTCCAATCCGTATCAGTTCACAAATCCTCAGCTCAGCAATATTCTGGAGAGAGTGCCAGGGCAACTATAGGCCAAACATTAGGCCCTCAGTGTACCACTAAAACCGGAGACGAGAGAATGGCAAATCAATGAATTCCCTAAGAAAATTGAATACCACATGGTGGCAGAAGCAAACTACTTGAATTTCCTGTCTGAAGGAATTATAAAATCCAATATCCTCCTCATGAGAAGGTACACACAGATTCTGTGTTCGCTTCATACTTCAAAGAAAACGACACACTTGTAATTAGCTCCTAACTTGGCACCATTGCAACACACAAATCTCTGTTGTTTTCTTTTAATAATTCTCACAGAATTGCAGCGCATGCACTCAAACCTGATATTTGTACTTTTATCATGGCGACACCTTCCAGACATTTGTTGCTGTGCAACATCTTTATTGATGTTTAGATCGGACTTTTTGTAAGTCCTTTTAAAACGAGGCATTGGATTGGTTGATTGCGACACACCCCCTGACACTTTCTTGTAAGTGCCTTTTTAATCGAGGTACGGGATTGGTTGATTGTAACACACACCCCGACCTTGCACTTGGCTTGGCAGGGCTGCGCGCCCAGAATTGCAATTGGCTGCCTTATGAATACAATTGTTTTAGTATAGTTTTATAAAAAAAATTTATGGCAATAAATTTATTATTTCCCCAATCCAGTGGTTCATTTTATCTGACACAATGAGCCCCCAGCACTGTTAATCTATTGTCAAAACTGGCAGGGATTTAGGAGCTCCAATTTTTGTCAGTGTTCACTTCTCTCACCATTGACAATGCCAATTGGTCGGATTATACTCATGGGGAATTACTGGGAAAGGCGATATAATGAATTTAAATGATGGATACATGTAAAATTTTCATGATGGGATAATAAGATGGGCAAAAATTCTCTAGCAGAAACAACTTAATATTAGGATGGTTGATAACAACAATTATTCAAACAATATTTCAGATAATACATGCTGACCAGTATGTAACCTTGAAACAAAACAAGACTTACTGTAACAGGAAACTGGTACCAAATATGACATAAAAATAAGCATCAATAATCCACAGGTATGTACCATTCTCCTGAATGTTGCAAGTCAGATACATTCTCTGACTGCTTTGGGTTGAAAAACATGGCGTGCAACTTGTGTGCGCATGGTTATTCTACCTTATCTATATCATGGCTAAACAGGGCATTGCATTGTGTGCTTAAATAGGAGTGCCAATCATTGCTTTTTTCCTAGAAGATATAATCAGGGGTCAAAACAATTAGAATTTTTAGCTTGTGTTTGGGCAACTGATTTGTTAAAACTTCCTTGACCATAGGGTTATGAACCCGTCCCTTCCAACATGTGTTGAATGAGGGAAAATGAGGTTGCCCATGGACAGGTTCATGTACCAATTTTAGGTTCAAGTGTCTTGGTTTAGGTAGCAGGCATTATTTGGACCCCTGATACATGTTGGTACATAAATTTCCTCACTCTCATGTATTCAGTCCCTCATGTCTGTAAAACTTGAGAGAGCTGTTGATCACTATCTCAGATTTTGATTTGTGAGGTTCCACATCAGGCAATATTGGACTATTCAATTCTCACTGGGACAAATTCATGGGCACATTTATGTTTCTACATTTCAAAAAACAATTGTCTGAAAGATAGATATGGTCACACAATTCATCTAACAGGCAGCTTTCATTCTGCCTTATACACAGCATTCTCCCTTTGCCAGAGTTTTTAACCACTTAAACCGTCAGTTTAACCTTTTGCTACTTATACCGGCCCTGATTGTGAAGATCCAGGCTGTAATTACTGCCGTAAATTTCGTTGTTTTTAATTGAAGTTTTCTTGTCGAAATGCACAAACGATGTTGTGTCACGCATTCTCCATTCCATTGCATCCACTTTGGAATTCCCCTTCTTAAATCTCAAGCCTCATTTTCGTTATATGGCGGAAAAATGTGAGAACATATTGGCAGGTGAGAAAACCTCAAAGATGGTGAACTAGTGAATCGGACATCTGTTTTGGATGTATCGATCATCAGAGGAAAGTAATGACAGTGACGGTGAAAGTGGTGATGATCCAGATCCCAGAACTGTGAAGTGGAAATCGGATTTAACTTCAATCAGAATAGAAGAATTGTCTTCAGAAAGTGGACCGAAAGATCGGTTGGCGGATGATGCTACCCCACTTAATTTTCTTTATTTATTATGGAACCCTATTTTTTTCAATTAGATCGCCAGAGAAACAAATCTGCACATGCAGCAAAAGAAAAAGCTGATCCACAATGGCATAAGACCTCACCGGAGGAAATGTGTGCATTCATCGCCATCAAGATGGGCATAAAACGCCTTCCTCAGTTATGGTGTTACTGGAGCGAGGACACCGGCTAATAACAGGTTTCTAAAACTAAACCAGTATGTATCTGCATCTGAGAGACAATACTGACATACCTGCAGAGGCACAACCAGAGAGAAAACCTGTCGAAATTGTTCAATCAAAGGCAGAGAAGTGTGAAAGATCAGCCGGTAGAAACATTCCTCAGGTGTGGGTAGTGCGATATACCTCTATGTAAGGTGAACTGTTTCATGTGTGGCTATTGCTTCTCGTTACCTGTGTCAGTTTCCAGTCTGTCAGCGATGGATTCTGAATTATTTACAAGAACTTGTATATGATTATACAAATAACTTCGTAGTAACTTGTACATGTATATTTACCAACCAATGAGATCAACCAAAACATTATCATAAACTGTTGTGAAACTTTACCTGTGTGACAATTAACCTCGCTAACCTGGCCGATTTCAGGTCAAGATTCCCATTGTATCTTCAAACTGAATTACCACTGTCTCATGTTCGTTAATATAGAAAAATTAAACACAAAACTACTAAAACTTGTTGTTATATTAGTCTTTATTGAGTTTTTTTTACCTGATTTTGAAGTTCGTTAAGATCCAGGTAAGAAAAATAGTAGCAAATAAACAAAATAATGACATAGAATTACTGAGTGGTCTCCAGGTACCACTGCCAGAAAGTTTTGTTGGTCTAATGATCATCTTTGGCATTCTAACAGGTAGTTGAAATATGAGCCTTTAGAAGTTTCTACTGAAAATTCATTAAAAATCTGAATCTCTGTAGAAGGTCGTTGGCCGTAAATGAAGAACCAAAACACTGGTTTAAGTCGTCGGTATGGATATTTATTCGGTTAACCCAGACTTAAGACCCTACAAACATACAAATATATCACAAACGTAAGCATCACAGTCAAACAAGAATACAAATATATTTTCGGACGTTTTACCTATAGTCAAAATCCAACTCCATACCAAATACATCAATTCAATATATATTCTGGGTGTAAGACGACTCGAAACCTTCATAATTAATAATCTATAACTACATCACAACATTACGTATGTTTTACGTTACATTACAGATACTGTACGCTTGCTGTGTTACACACGAAATATATCGGAATATGCTCAGGACAGTGTACTAGAAAATAAATACCAAGAATGTATGTATGTCGTTTGAACTAACTATACCAAACCATTTAACGCTGAGTTACGTAACAAGAAACCAATCTGGTAAATACCGCGCAAACTTACCCCGTCAATGGGACAGAGGCAAGTCCGACCAGCATCGTATACGGTAGCAAACCATTACGTAACGCCCAGTGGCACCCTTATGTAACGCCCAGTAGTATCACCTGGTAAACAAACATAGCTCCCGTTTATGGACAAAATATATCGTTCCGGCCACAATAACTTACAACAAATGTATATACTCAATACGGGAAATGCGAGCATCATAATTTATACTAGAAGAGAATCGTGTGTCTTATAGGTTATATAAAAATATTATATGAGGCAAATATGTTATCAGCCGCCCATGGGACGTATGTACTCATTTCAGTGAAATGAATGCTACTTATTTTATTCCCAAATTACGACGTTCAATATATGCTACTGAATATAAATATATATAGAAATATTACCGACCTTATAATCCAATGGAGAATATCCAAACAACTCCAAACGAAACAAAACTGGCAGCAGTGCTCGAACAAAGTACTGAACTCAAACAGTAACAAAGAAAAAGTGAACCGGCCAGTTCGTTCAGGCATTTCACCAATAGAAACACTCGGCACATTCATCAGCCAATCATAGTCAAGTGCGTCATGAATAGTCGTTGATTAAGTCGAACATTGCCGAATACGAATGTCAAGTCATGAATATGTAATATGAAACCCTTGCCCAAGTTAAAATACAATACAAGGAATGCAATGAACATACAATACAATACCCCTTTGACATCTCTAAGGCAGTTTTCCATTACTATATACAAGTAGCAACAGGTTAACAACATCTGGCTTCATTGTAATTCAGGGATTCATACAAGTCAAAAATTTTACCACCGAAAACTCAATATTACTCAAAATTGAGTTTTCATAATGTTGAAATTGAGTTTTCAAAATTTTTTATCGCCGATTCAAAGATTGCAATTGAGTTTTCAAAATTTTTTACCACCGATTTACCTATTGGTATTCAGTTCTCAAATATTTCAACCACCACCATGCACAGGATTTTGTTGGTGTGTTTCAATATGGTCAATATATTATACTATGAGCAGGGGATATTTTTGACAAAACATTTTCATCTACCCAATATCCAAATTAAATAAAACTCATTTTATTCAGCGCATCTTCAGCTAAAGTTTTCATCGGATGATGTATAAAAACCGAGAGATTTACATGTACCGTACCACAAGATCAGTCTGAATAACAATGGACATGGGGATCTATATCACGAATGAAATCGGAGAGAAAAATCAAGCAGTAATTATTCGAAAAAGCGAACGATCGAACCAGGAAACATGTCTTCTTATCTGCAGCTAACTGCACCAAACACAGCCTCTGTAGATTATTGAACTTTAATTCAGTAACAAAGTGTTCACATGAGACAGATCTGCTAAGTTCTAAAGTCTAAATTTTCTGAAAACTACCGAATATTTTGGATGGTCACAGTTGCTCAATGTATTTTTTAAGCAAATTTCTTGAGTGCTATTTATCTCCCGAGTTCTCTAAAATCCAGTTTTGGAGGTCACCTCGTATTTAAAGTATGGTTTTTCATTACTCTTCCAACTATGAAAATTTATTGTTTATAATCAACGAGGAGTCAACTTTATGGAGCAGACAAAGATAAAATATGCAGCCTGGTCTCATCGCAGCATCAGTCTCACTGGCATCTCACGAGTGAATTTCTAGACCAGTCAATGTACCGTACTTTAGAAAAAAATTTAAAAAATACAACACGATCATCATGATTGCAGGTCTTGGCTTTAGCAAGTCATGTGAAATTCAGACGTTTAGTCTTGATGTATTTTCAATCTCTGACATCGCTGGACAACTCACTTTTTACTTCGTGTTTGACGGATACTGAATGGACCGAACGTCGGCATTACGGTCCAAATTTAGTCGGGAAATATGGTCGACTGACTGCAGGCACGTGGTTCTACAAAGCGCAAGACTGTCGGCTGTCAACCCTATTGCGGTAATGGAAACTTCCACTGACCCGGTGTTGTAAGCCCACAAGCCTTCCCGATGGATCGAATTGGAAGAGTTCACTTTCAAAATAGAGAAGTAGGGCACAAAAGTTTCGTCTAACAACAATGCGAGGGCAGATTTTTCTTTCGTTTCGTAGACTATATTTTTCCTTGTATTTCATTTCTGAAACTTGCAACTCTGGCGGACAAATTGACGACCTACGCGATTTAAAGATGACAACAACAACTACACAGGGTCTGTTTTTGAAGGTGAAGAAAAAAAATAACTTTTACGGCGACAGATGACCGATAAAAACTTTTGGGCGGGAGTCCCGGTTGTCAAACTTTAGCGATAGTCTGGGAACCCTCGGCAGTACGAATGCAGGCTGCCACACAATAAACGTTTGAGGGTTCCGGAAATAATGTATGCAAGCAATTGTGTCTGCCGCTACGCGGCGCTGTGATCAGCATACTCGAAAGCGTTAACAACAACAACACAATGACACGTGGTGGCCCGCTCCCGGCGCCTGTTAGTGTCGTTTTCACGGTAAGATCGTCATTCGATTGAGTTTATTTCGTAATTTAGGGCTGTCGAATTAACTTTGACCATGTCTGGCGAATTGAGTTTTCCACGAAAAATTGAGTATTTGTCCAGTAAAACGGAAGCAATTGAGTTTCTTGCCATACGAATTGAGTTTTCAAAATTTTTTAACCACCGGTATTCGGTGGTAAAAAGCGACTTGTATGAATCCCTGTCAGTATACAAACACCTGTTGCACATGCGCTTTCAGTCGTTATTGATTTTGATCAATGCAGGAAGCATTTATCTTCATACCAAAGAGACGAAAAATGCATCCACTGTATATGTATCTCATGGAAGAATGAAAAGTTAGATGCCCAACTACATGTTTATGGAAAGAGCATACAACGCCTTCTGTAGCTGTAAGCCCTGAGTCCACTCCACTCCATTTAGTAACAGATTATGCTGATTGGCAAACAGTTAAATGTGCACAAAAGCTGCACACTGCGTTTTTTATCCCAGTGCAACGAGAGAGTAAATTTGATAGTAGGAGGTGTGGAGGACTGTCAGTTAACAGTCCGATACCATGAGCATGGTACACCGTGGAGGCAGAAATGAGCAAATTGCAGCAGAATCAGGTGATTTACAGTTCATAGGGTCCCTTGTTATGTTCCTTTACTAACTTTCCGATAAATCAATTCATGCACATACACCAGCTCTGCTTTGATTTACTGAGCACTTGTCACATGACAGTACCAATGAAATGATACAGAATTATCCAAAAGCAAAGACCTTGGTGGAGAAGATTACGAGTAAGAAGAATTGGAGAGACGACAAGGTTATAACCATGTTCCAATCCATCAATTTCCTTGTCGATTCACGAACAAGTTTTCCATGTTTGTACATCGATGCAGAACGGAAACCGATTCTGGTTCAGTTAACAATTTTCACATAGGTTACCACCAGAATGACAGTTATATAGTCCAGTGGGACGATTCATTTCCTTATTCTGGGTAACGCTGCTAATAGACACTTGATCGTTGACTTGCATGATAGTCCGAGAGATTGAAAAAACATTAGTCATTTGGACCCTATCTGGCCTGTAAATGACAAACCTTCAACTGGGAATGGCAGTATGTGTGGTATGAGTCAGTATGATTTAACAACGCTTTCAACACTCTTCAGTCATATCACAATGTTTGGGTCCTGTTACTTTTCACCCCACAATAATGGGGTGTGTCGGGGGTAGGGATAACCCAAAAGATAGCCAAACTGTTTATGCCAGACAGCCTACTGACAAGCCAGCCAGCCAGACTCCACAATCCATCCAACAATTACTACTTGAACCATCTTGTGTATAGGAATAATTGTTTGTGTTCACACAGGCAGTGTTCCCAAAACAAGATATCAGAAAGACAATATCTTCTTACAGCAATACATTTCAGTATTCATCACCAAATGACACCACAGTACATAGCCAAAAGAGAGCATGATAATGAATTCAGACTTTCATGTGGATGAAGACAGTTAAAGCCACACTTCTCAGGAATTCTCGAATCCCTTTGCTGTCAACTTGCACCATATTTCAATAACATCTGATTCTTATCCAGGTCTTGCAATTAATATTAACTGGACCATTACCAATTCAACATTAGTATATGTATCAATCTGTCACAAGCACAGCCGCAGTCATTTGCAGATGACAGCCTGCCTTGGGAAATCAACAGACTGATCAACTTCATTTTCCTGTATCACACTGCTTCGAAGGCAAGAGCCACACAGATCCAAATAGACCAATATGAAATCCTACATGGCATACGTCACTCCCACAAAATAATTCGCAGGAATCCAACAGATTCTCATAGTTTTTAAGCAATCTGTACAGAAATGACAGATTTGGATTCCTGTTGACTCCTATAGTTTGATTGTGAGAATCTGTTTGGACTCCCATCACGTTTAACAAAAAGCAAGGTCTGTGTTAGGCAAGCCTTTTTTTATTACTTGGATTATGGATCCCCTGACGGAAGTTTCATACAAAATGAAAAAAAAAAAAAAATGAAAATCACAACTTTTATCATTCAGACGGCCCGCCGCATTAGTGTTCGGAAAAGTTCCATGGAAAACAACCAAAAAAAAAACAAAAAACCCCACACATATAAGTAGGTCATGGTATTTTGCAGTGAAGATTCAAATTGGCAGAATTGTTGAAAATGTTCTTTCATTTTGACTCACGCTGACAGTATCGCCAGCCATTGTTTTATCACTGGAGTCCTCTCCGATGTGAAATGATCCTGTGTGTGTGTGTGATTGAGTATGATTTAACATCGCTCTCAACACTCTTTCAGTCATATCACAATGTTTCTGTCCTGTTACTTTTCACATCTGGGAATCAGGCCCTGATAGTGCAGCAAGGTAACATGGCACTGGCCACATCACCGAATAAAAAGAAGAGCCCCTTTACTTTTAGAACACCAAGATAGATAAATGAGTTATTGCAATACAGAAATATTTTGAAAAATCGATGCAAGAAACTCTCTGGAGACCCGTATACAGGAATCGAGATCAGCATTAATCATAATTTTGTCTCAATCTCAGACATCCACCAGAGTAATGGTACTGAGGTAAAGGAATGGATCCATTGAGCATATTATTCTGATTTCTTCCTAGTGATTAAATTTTTGTCTACCATTCAGTTCACAGGTAAGCATCAAGACGGAAGACAAACTGATCCAGCAATAAATCACATTAGCACAAAGTCCAGTGGAGAATTGGGTAGGTTCATATGAGAATAAATGTGGGTTCAACAGCTTTCTCATAATTCACAGAAATGAATGCTTTCTCTAGATTTCTAAATGACCCTGTCAATTAATTCTGCCAGTAATTTCATACATCTACAGACTATCAAGAATTCACACTTAAAATGCTTTCCAACTATCCCAATTCACTGTAAACAATTTTTTCAATGTTCATCACTTCAAAGCGTCCTGCACTTAACAACATTTCTATGGATCAGTGCAAATTTTGGTGGCTTCCAATTCTCACAGTATACATTCTGTTGATACCAGATTGCATGTTCATGTTCAGTATCAAATTATCAAATTTAGAGACATAGGCTGAAGAAGAGAATTTAACTGTTCAAGGATCGATATCAGCTAATGAGGCCAATTCAGAAAGAATACATGACAATTATGATGACATCGAGACTGTGTTGAAATGTACCTGCTTCTGGTCTTCTTCCCAAATAATTTAGCCAGCATACTGCCCCCAAGAGGAATGTCACACAAATGAAGAAAATATTCCCAAGAGTTTAGCACTGATTGGCAAATGGTACACATGTAACCAGGGCACCACAATTAAACATCTCCATGCTATTGCAGCATTACTGTTGGAAGGCCTGACACACAGTGGTTGAGTAATCAAGACTGGCCGAGGCAACAAATCTTATAAGTGCTCTGTGTGAAGTAATAAAAGATTCCTGAACTAATGTTGACAATCCCAGTGGATACAAGCTTTTCCAGCATCATTTTCAAGTGGTCCACAAGCTGTGACTGTCATACATCACATGACATAGGTGAATATCCTTCCTGAAGCAGCTCTTGTCCCTCGAGTTCCAATCCCTATCAGTTCACAAATCCTCCACTCAGCATTAGTCTGGAGAGAGTGCCAGGGCAGCTGCAGGCCAAACATCAGCCCCTCGGGTGAATCCCTAACTTAATACCACATGTAGAGGCAAAGTACTTGAATTTCCAGTCTGATCTGATGGAAAGACAAAATCCAATAACCCACCCAAGAGAAGGTATAACACACTGTTGGATCCTCAGTTATCTTGCTCCCTACTTCAAAGACAATACATGGGCGTTGCCAGGATTTCTTGAGAGAGGGTCATTTCCTTTGCTTACTTATTAGAGAGGTCAGTATTGTATTGTCCAACATAGGAAAATAACATACGGTTGGGCACTGAAGGGGGGTCGTTCGCACCCATGGACCACCTCCTCAGGGACTTTTCCCCCTTGCAATGACACAGGTGTTATCATCTCCTGACAGCATTACAGGACACAGATTCTTGGCACAGTTCTCACACTATTATTGCAGCGCATGTACCCAAACCTGTATCTGTACTTAACATGGCGACATCTTCCAGACATTTGTTGCTGTGGAACATCTCTATTGATCCGAGTTAGAAATCTGACATGTCAAGCCACCAGCGATGTTAATCTATCATCAAGACTGGCACAAATTTGGAGGTCCTGTTTAATACTGTCATCATCCACTTCTCACAGCGGACTGTGCCAATTGGCTGGATTACTTCCACAGGAGTATACAAACCACTGAGAATATGCTCGGAAAGGCCATCATTGGCGATATAATGGATTTGAACGACTGAAAATAGTGCCACATGAAAATGGGAGACCAAGATTATGACTATATGGACAAATACTACCGTTCATAATAGGTTGATTTCATTTACAAGCAATCTATACCGGCAATGGGAATTAGCTGGTAACGAGGCCAAGAGTTAGGCAACAATGGCATGGACATTTATCAGATTCAATGTTTAAATGGAAATTTATTTATCCACATTGCATCATCGTACATGCTGCAATATGCTACACCGTGGATACTGGTCTTCACTAGTCGCCTTTCACCCTGCCTTGTTACTAACGATAGCCAATGAGAATAATCAGAACTTTACAGGGACCTTTGTCGGAAAGTTGATGATAAATCATTATTCCTACACCAACTCGAGCTGGTGTGATAAATCTGATGTACAAACAAATGAACGAGGCACAAATGAGCATCTCAAAAGTCGGCATATTTTTGACCACAAAGGAATGCACGCAAGTTCCGTTTTCAGGCACTTGAACGCTCGGCAGAACAAGAACGTTCTCATTGAACATTCCATAAAAAGGAAACATTTGTCGCTTTGAACGTTCAGTCAAAACGTTCTGAATTCATAGTGAAATTCATAAATTGTCATGACTCCGTCACTCTGCAGTATTTTGCAGAGATCTTTCTTGTCGAACGTTCGGTCAAAATGATTCAGTCTCTCTGCAGACATAGTATTTCGCAGACATCTTTAGTGATTTTGTTGCATATTTTGCAGCCTACGTCCATGCACGTTCATAATATGTTACATACAAGAATTCAGATGGACAGATCACACAACCAAATCTATGGAAATGTATATTTCAGACAAAACCTGGCAAATGATACATTGATCAAGATTCATTGGTTTAGATGGATAAATACAAATGAGACATATAAAACTCAAATTAGGTAGTAAAACATTTTAATAATGTGGATAGCTGAATTGTTGTGTGAGAAACTGTACCTATGATTGTCTCACAGCAAGCAGCAGTGTGTTCGTAACAATGAATAATTAGGCTGTGTCTTGTACCAGGTTATTTGTGGCTCTCAGATGAATAAAATCTTGTGTTCACACAGGAAGTTTGCCAATAACAAGAAATCACAATGAAGGAGTCATGTAACTGACAATTTGTTCTAGCCGTAATAGGAATAAATTCTCATCTTCAACTCCAGCTTGGAACTTTGCCTGGGCACTAGCGGTCTCTGAGATGACAATTATTACTCATGGCTTCTATACTTACGTGTGTTCGTAACAATGAATGATTAGGCTGTGTCTTGTACCAGGTTATTTGTGGCTTTCAGATACATGTATATAAAATCTTGTGTTCACACAGGAAATTTGCCAATAACAAGAAATCACAATGAAGGAGTCATGTAACTGACAATTTGTTCTAGCCGTAATAGGAATAAATTCTCATCTTCAACTCCAGCTTGGAACTTTGCCTGGGCACTAGCGGTCTCTGAGATGACAATTATTACTCATGGCTTCTATACTTACGTGTGTTCATAACAATGAATAATTAGGCTCTGTCTTGTACCAGGTTATTTGTGGCTTTCAGATACATGTATATAAAATCTTGTGTTCACACAGGAAGTTTGCCAATAACAAGAAATCACAATGAAGGAGTCATGTAACTGACAATTTGTTCTAGCCGTAACAGGAATAAATTCTCATCTTCAACTCCAGCTTGGAACTTAATTTGCCTGGGCACTAGCGGTCTCTGAGATGACAATTAATACTCATGGCTTCTATACTTAGGAAGGTAAACTTACTATAATTTTATGAAACCGTTTGTTTGTCCAGCCTGTAAGGCCATGGTTTTGGTTGAAATGTCACAAAACTTCATCAGGACTAAAACTAGGATCAATGAGGCTATTACAAAAATGAATGAAAAAAATGACCTCTATATCTGCATATAGAGGTCCGCAGCAGCAGCACCATTACATCCACCATAACTGGTGCTGTGTGGAACGTGGACCTCTATGGTAGATTTTTTTGGTCAATGCTCTCAACCGTCCTCTCAGTCAAAACACTCTCTCAGTTTGAAGTCGATTGGTTCAATAGTTATCAAGTTATAGGTTGGACAAGAAATGTTTAGAGATCTAACTGCTGACAATGCAAAATGGCTGATGCCAGGCATCTTGGATTACACAGCTACATGTAGGTAACTGAAAAGCAATCCTAACCGTCCTCTACTCTAGAATTTTGAAGTCGATCAGTTCAATCATTCTCGAGTTATTGCCCGAACAACATTCAAGCACTTAAAATTCAAGAGGGATCGTGGTCATCTTGGATTATACACATAACTGAAAGCATCTCCAACTGTCCTCTTACCAAGTTTGAAGTCGATCAGTTCAATAGTTCTTGAGTTTATTGGTTGGACAAGAAATGTGTAAAGATCCAACTGCAGACAATCCAAGATGGCTGGTGGCCGACTTCTTGGATTACACAGGTAAATGAAAATGCAATCTCAGCTGTCCTCTCACCGACCTCAAGACACTCTCCAAGTTTGAAGTCAATTGGTTCAATTGTTCGAGTTATTGGTCAGACAAGAAACTTGTAATGATCGAACTGCTGACAATGCAAAATGGTTGATGCCAGCCATCTTGGATTACACAGTATGTTCTGTATTTCAAGAACCCATAGACATATAAATACGTGATATTTCTTCCTGAATAGACCAGGAAAATAAGAATTCTAACAGCAGTGTATACGGCCGACTTCATTTGGAAATTTTCGTGATTTTATTTTTTATCTGCGTTTTCAAACAACGATCTTGAAATAATTTTTCTGTTAGTCAAATCCAAATTTCGGAAATTGTTACGTGAGAAAATAAGCTTCGTAAACATATAGGCCTTTAATTACATTTGACAATGCTTAGATATGAAAATTCTGTTTTCCCACGACAGTTATGTTTTGCGCCATATCCGCGGGTTTAGACGTTCCCAGGGAAGCACAGCTGCAGTCTGGCGACGGCCCTAGCCGCTGCGGGTAGCGAATGAGTTAAATGGCTCAATGCCACTGCAACAGTTGCTTATGGCAAGCTTGACACACACAGTGGTTGAGTAACGCAGACAAAAGTTTATACGGCTGCATCCAGCCAACCACATGTCACTGATTGTGGAGTGGAAAAAGCAACAAATCTCTACAAGTGCTCTGCGTAAAGTAAACAGAGAATCCCTTAAAACTGCTGAAATTCCTGGAGGACATGTGCTTTCACAGCATCATCATGAAGTGCTCCAGATAAACTGTGCTCTGAATGTCATCCATTGCATTACATTGGTGATATCTTTCCTGAAGCAGCCCTTGTTACCGCGAGTTCCAATTTATATCAGTTCACAAATCCTCAGCTCAGCAATACATGTAGTCTGGAGAGAGTACCGGGGCAGATATAGGCTAAACATCAGGCCCTCAGTGAACCAGTGGGTCCACATGTACCATTAAAAGAGGACAAGAGAATGATAAATCAATAAATTCCCCAAGAAAATTGAATATCACATGGTGGCTGTAGAAGAAAACTACTTGAATTTCCTATCTGATCTAAAGGAATGACAAAATCCAATAACCTCCCCAAGAGAAGGTACACACTGTTGGATTCTCAGTTATCTCACTCCCTACTTTGAAGACAATGGCACAGGGGTAATTAGCTCCAAACTTGACACCATTACAACACACATATCTCAGCCATTTTCTTGGCACAACTCTCACAGTACTCAAATTTGACAAGGGATGCATTATCTGTACTTAACATGTCCTTTAACACAGAGACAGCTTTCAGACAATTGTTGCTGTGGAACATCTTTTTTTTATCAGAGTTTATCTGACACGATGACCCACCAGCACTGTTAATCTGTTGTCAAAACTGGCAGGGATTTATGAGTTCCAATTATTCTCAGCATTCACTTCTCTCACCATTGACAATATGCCAACTCATAGGAAATTACTGGGAATATGCTGGGGGAAATGCGATATAATGAATTTAAATGATGGATACATGTACATGTAATATTTCAAGGAGATGGACAAAAACAAAGAGATGGACAAATCCTCAATCAGAAACAACTCAAAATCAGGATGGCTGATAACAACAATCATTCAAATAATATTTCAATTATACATACTGATACACAACCTAAAAACAAAACAAGACTACTCATATTACAAGAAACTGGTGCCAAATATGACACACAAATAAGCATCAATCCAAGCATCAGTAGGCCTACACCATTCTCCTACATATTGCAAATCAGACTCCAACCAGTTTGGAGTGAAAAAATGGTATGCAGGCCTCGAAATTTGGCGCGAACGAAACGATCGTTCGCGTGTCGGTTACGCAAATCCGAAATGGCCAGAACGAAAAATCGGTTACGTGAATGCACTTCTTGAACATATGTTCTGGTAACAAAAGTCCCAACCTCTTCTCTGTCTGTCCACTGTGCAAACTTTAACCACATGACATGTGTCTTTCAGCATGTTTTAAAAGCGAAACCAAGTCGAAACTCGACCCTGTCTGCATCGAATTTGTAGACTACCACGTGGCAGGCGTGCGTCTGAGTCCGTCAGCTTACACAGAGTGTTTTGTCTATCCTCGGTTCAGGGCAGGCGTAATAAACCAATAGCGGCCAGGAAACAGCATTATCAAACTTCAACGAGTTGGAATGTAAGGGTTACCCGCAAGCCTCCTCGCTCCGAGATTGTTGCTCCGTGGGAAGCTCTGCACGGAGCTAGCAGCAGAGGTGGCATGCGGAGCTCCTCCCGGAGGAATTTTCTCAAGAGCGCGAAGCTTGCGGTTAACACTCATCACTTCCGCCATCTCTAAATTTGCAGGCGGCGTGTTCAACTTCTCAGACTTTTCGATCAGGATTTTAATGGAATCAGAAGGAATTATACAGCCAGAGTCACAATAGCCAATCATGATTGGTGGAAGCGATTTACGTGTGCAATCCCATTCCCGTATGTTAACTCATTTGTCTGTTCAATCTCTGACCACGTGCTGTCCACAGGCTAATATTACTCCCGAGTCGAGTTGTACGGTACTGGTTGACGGCGCACTGTTATAATTACGTAACCGTTTTGCGAAACCAATTGGTTACGTAAAAATTCACATCGTAACCGAACAATAGGTTACGTAAGACAAAATTACCGTAACCGATTTTTCAGTTACATCAATGAACCAATTTTCGAGGCCTGGTGTGCAACATGTGTGTGCATGGCTATTCCGCATTATCTATATCATGGCTAAACAGGGCACTGTATTTTGTGCTCCATTCGTATAGTCGAGGGCCAATATTTGTTTTTTTCCTAGAAGATATAATCAGGGGTCAAGATAATAAGAATGTTCAGCTTGCCCTTTGGGCAAATGATTTGTTACAACTTCCTTGCCCGAAACAGTACGAACTTGTCTCTTCCAACATGTGTCGGGAAATGAGATTGCCCATGGACAGGTGCCAATTTTAGGTTATCTCGGTCATGAAGGTAGGTATTATTTCGACTCCTGATACTGGTGCATTCACCTCATTCTCACTCCGACTTGTTAATATGGAGGCAGAAATGAGCAACTTGCAGCAGAATCAGTCCCTGTGTTTATCCCTTCACGAACTTGGCGGTGAATCAATTCATGCACATACACCAGCTCTGCTTTGATCAAACTGATCCACAAACTGACACTATATGATTTACTGTGGACTCTTCACATGACAGCATCAAAGCAATGATACAGAATTATCTGAAAGCAAGGAGACAGTGGAGAAGATTAGGAGTGAGAAAAATTGAAGAGACAACAAGGTTATAACCACGATCCAATGAACCCATAAATTTCATTGTCTATCCAAAAACACGTTTTCCATGTTTATACATCGAGGCAGAACGGAAACCGATTCTTGTTCAGTTAACAATTTTCACATAGGTTACCACCAGAATGACAGTTATCTAGTCCAGTGGGACGCTTCATTTGGGTAACGGTGCTAATAGACACTTATTTGTTGACTTGCACGATAGTGCGAGAGATTGAAAAAACATTGGTCATTTGGACCCTATCTGGTCACTGATTATTTCCCCTGACAAAAGTGTCCTGCTGATGATGAATTCCCTGATGAATTCGTACATGTGCCTTTGGAATACTAGAAATTGTGTTCGCGTATGAGATTTGTAGGAAAACATAGGAACCCCGTCTCTACAATCGTTACTTGTTCTAGTTTTACATCAAAATTATTAAAATAGCATACAAAGTTAGATTTTATCGCTGTCCCCGGGTTTCTTGACTTGAAAACGTTAAAATTCAATGGAGAAATCGTTTTTTCAACCGCATTTGACAATGTTTATCTCGAGTTTCACTCTGCCATTTTCATTGTTTGATGTCAATGTCAATCATTGCAAAGCGTGACCTTTCCCCTTTCTATATATGACATGACCACGGATGGATGGCAAAAATAAAATGGAGGATATGATTGGATTAAAATGATGTAATTCCATCCTTTCAGTCACTGTCTATGCTCGTCTCCCAGCCGTTGGCCGATAGAGGTCACGTGGGCAAAATTACACATACCGATTGGCTCGTCGACAGGCGGGGGAAACCTGCTTCGACGAAAAGGAAAATTGTTTGACAAACTTTGTGGATCAAAGCTCGTAAAAATATGGAAATAAACTTTGCCGATCATCGTTGGCAGTTTTAATCGTCTAGGGAATATTCACCCCGCTTTACTAGTCATGTAACTTCAAAAATACAGTCTGAGTTAGGATGAGGTATTCAATGATGCCAACAGGCACGTCACACGGTATGTGGGGAAAAATGGATTTTTCACTCCGATTATTTTTGTTCATCTAATTTTGCTGTGATCTTTTGCGAGTTTACAAACAATTTTGAGAATCAAATTGATCAAGGTTTAGGCTTTCCAGAAGTATACACTGTTTGATAGGTTTCCGTTAAAACGATTGCAAAAAATAAAAGCGTTGTACTCATCGTGATGGCGAACAGGTTTAAAGCTATCCTGGTTTACCGGGAATGGTCGTACGGGTACTCACATTCGTCATCCCAATATACCGGGAATAATCAGTGAAAGGGTTAATCAGTCTGTAAACACAAACTTTAAACTAATGGAAACGAAGGCTGGGTGTTTAAAGTTGTGCTGGGAATGGTATGTGTGTGTATGAGTTAGTGAGTGAATAGAATTTAACGTCGCTTTCAACAATATTTCAGCTATATCACCAAAACCAACTAAGCACCACCCAGCCCAGTTGTGTTCCTGCTACTTCAAAGAAGAAATCTTTGAAGCAGCATGGAACCAGACACCCTTCATCCACCCTATAAAACACTGAGGATAGTGCAAAAGACACAGACAGGACATTTACATGGTGCAATAAAGACAAGTGATATTACAGTGCTAGACATCACATTATCAAGTTCCTGTTGCTTCTCAGCAAAATGAATTGAAGCAACAGGAACCTGTGACCACCCGCGGGAACTCCACAAGTATAGGCAGTGTTCCCAAAACAAGATATCAGATCTTCTTACAGCAATACATTTCAGTGTTTAACACCAGATGACCACAGTACATGATAATGAATTCAGACTTTCATGTGGATGAAGACAGTTAAAGCCACACTTCTCAGGAATTCTCAAATCCCTTTGCTGTCAACCTGCACCATATTTCAATATAACATATGATTCTTATCCATGTTTTGCAATTAACACTAACTGGACCACTACCATTAACATTAGTGTATGTTTAAATCTGACACAAGCACAGACATTTGCGGATGACCTTAGTGAATCAACTGACCGATAAACTTCATTTTCCAGTACGACATTACTTCGAAGACACCAATCCACAAAGATCCAAATAGACCAATATGAAATTCTACATGACACTGTCCATATTAACCATACATCACTCCCACACAATTATTCACAGGAATCCAACAAATTCTCATAGTTTTCAAGCAATCTGTATAGAAATGACAGATTTGGATTCCTGTTGACTCCTATAGAATTTGATTGTGAGAATCTGTTTGGATTCCCATCAAGTTTAATAAAAACCAAGGCGTGGGTTACATTGATTTATATAAACTGCATCAATAGTTCTTGCCATGCAAGACCAGCAGTTTGAGAACCCCAATAGCTCGCCTTTTGGGCATTAGAGAGAATAGCAACAACAATGATAATGTTGGGCTTATTGGAGATTGAAGATTCGTGCATCTGAGTAGGTTTCATAATGTTGAGCTGACAGAATTAAGGGTATGGGTTCAGGCTAGGCAATGCATACGATACTTCCTCCAAATCGATCACCGGAAGTGATATTTGAGGTATTAAAGATAAGGGGTGATCTATTTATTGCAACCATGTCCAAGTGCTCACTTGCCAAGTGCTTGCTTGTGAACTTGCTTTAATGGAAGGAAGACTACTCCAGTCAATTATAGAGTATTCTCCCTTACAAACGGGATTGACTGGAAGTCGGGGGTGATTGAATTACTACAACTTCGGATCATAAATTTCTACAAAAATCATGGGTGATCGATTTCCGATAGGGTAATCGATTTATTAGAGGAACTACCATATATGTAGGTTAACTCTTTCCCCCATATAAGCGGGTTTTGACGGCTTGTGTCGATCCCCATGTAAGCGTGTTTTGACGGGTGTTCGCCTAACCCATGAAGACGGATTTTGACGTGTCACTGAGTTCCCATGTGATGGATTACTTTTGCAATTTTTTGCGTTTACTTTGAGTAAAACCTAATTAAAACTATACATTTTCAGAAAGCCAAAATTTAAATAAATCTGACTATATAGACTGTTGTATGTTTTGTAGTAAGGGTAAAATGAAATCGGGAGAGGAACAGAAATAATCGATGAAAAATGCGCGATTAGACACCAAATGTGTTTGGTGTGCTCCAAGAGAAAAGTTCGAAAAATAGTAAAACCTGCTTCCAAATTCCTGAATATTTCACGTAACGCGAGCATAAACTACCAAAGTATCTAACCTTGGTGACTAACTCGTCAAATCTGCCCATCTGAGTTTATTATAAACATTTCCCGGGACCTGTTGATCTCCCGTTTTAAAATTTACCCGCCATTCTTTGTCCACGCTGTGTTTCATCGACCCGTGGCCATGGCGACCACGCGCAAATAAAGCAACTGCTCCAATCACGCCGGGCCTCTGAAAAGGTCGCTCAACCTTGGGCCAATCAGTGATGCTGTTTTACTTCACCTTGTTACCAGCCTTCATTCTCCTTCAAAGAAGTACATGGGACTTTTTCAGTTATAGCTCGTTCTATACCTGCCATCTCATGATATCACTGCCACATCCCGAATGTACGGAAAATAAGCTTTACAATGGTATATGATAACATAGGAATTGCAGCGGAACAACAACAACAGAACGCTGCAAAACTTAGCTAAAATACGACAATTTCTTCGCCGTGAACAAATTACGTAGAATGGGTCTGTGGGAGACCATTGGTAAATATTTTTCCACATGACATGGGCACATAAAACGGGATATTTTACATCGCTGGAAACGTATGAAAATTGAAATCAGTCCATGGGTTAAAGACCTACGCCATCACAAATCTGTTATGGGTCAGAGGGAGAAAATTCCCCACAAGTCTATGGGGGAAAGAGTTAAGAAAAGAGGTGGGTCACATTGGGGTGGAGAGTCAGGACATCTCCCCTGGATTAGTAGATACTTCATAGGATTGCATTAGGCTATATAAGCTTTTAGAATACATGGGATTATGGAGTGAGGAGACCCTTAGTTTATGAGACAGAGGGTGGGGCACACAACCCTGGGGCGTTCGGGGTGAATCAGGACCCATCTAGACGGTTTTGTGACAGCTTTGCATGAGAGGGTTATAATGTAAGATTGATCTTCAGTACATGTATATAGGTTTCTGGTGTGGGGCAATGTATTGATTTGGGAGAGAGAGTGGGTCGCATACCCCTTTTCTTTACTCGCAGGTGGAACCCAGGTGTGTAAGAGGAGGGGGTGAGTCATCCTCACAGGTAATTCATCGATATGCTCGGTAAGGCATTACACTGACAAGAAAGTGCCCAAACTAAAAGTCTAAATCAGGCCCTGATAGTGGAGCAAGATAACATAGCATAGCCTGGCCACATCACTGAATAAAAAGAGCCCCCTCACTTTTAGAACACCAAGATCTCTATAAATGAGTTATTGTAATAACCAAACGATGCATACAGAAATATTTTGTAAATCGATGCAAGACACTCTCTGGAGACCTGTATGCCAGTACCGAGACAAGCATTAATCACAATTTTGTCTCAATCTCAGACAACCACCAGAGTAATGGTATCACGGTAAAGGAATGGATCCAATGATATTATTCTGATTTCTTCCTAGTGATTAAATTCATGTCTAGCATTTAGTTCACAGGGCAGCACCAAGACGGAAGAGAAACTGATTCAGCAATGAATCACATTAGGACGAAGTCCAGTGGAGAATTGGATAGGTTCCTATGAGAATAAATGCAGGGTTCAACATCTTTCTCATAATTCACAGAAATGAATGCTTTCTCCACATTTCTAAATGGCCCTGTCAATTAATTCTGCCAATAATTTCATACATCTACAGACTATCAACAATTTACACTTAGAATGTTTTCAAACCATCCGATTCATTGTAAACAATTTTTTCAGTGTTCGCCACTTCAACACTGTTCAAAGTGTCCTGCACTTAACAACACTGCTATGGATCAGTGCATATTTTGGTGGCTTCCAATTCTCACAATATACATTCTGTTGATACCAGATTGCATGTTCATGTTTAGTACTGAATTGAGAGACATAGCCAAGAATTTAACTATTCAAGGATCGGTATCAGATAATGAGACCAATTCCTATAGAATTGATGACAATATATGGAGACTGTGAGGAAACGTACCTGTTTCTCGTCTTCTTTCCAAATAATTTCGCCAGCATATTGGCCCTGAGAGAAATGTCACCTAAATGAAGAACAGATTCCCACGAGTCTAGCAATGATTGAAAAATGTTACACATGTAACAAGGACATGACAATTAAACATCTCCATACTACTGCAACAGTTGCTGATGCAAAGTGTGACACACACAGTGGTTGAGTAATGAAGACAAAGTTAATGCAGAGCATCCAGCCAACCACATATCGCTGGTTGTGGAACAGAAAAAAAAAAACAAATCTGCAAGTGCTTTGTGTAAAGTAGTAAAAGAAATCCAAACAAATACTTAAATGTGACTGTCATCCATCACATTACATAGGTGATATTCTTCCTGAAGCAGCTCTTGTCCCTTAAGTTGCAATCCCCATCAGTTCACAAATCCTCCACTCGGCATTAGACTGGAAAGAGCGCCAGGACAGCTGTAGACCAAACATCAGCCCCTCGGGTGAACCCCTAACTTAATACCACATGTAGAGGCGAACTACTTGAATTTCCTGTCGTATCTGAACGAAACACAAAATTCAACCTACACACTGTTGGATTCTCAGTTATCTCGCTCCCCACTTTGAAGACAATGAAACAGGTGTAATTGCATCTTGGCACAATTCTCACAGTATTGCAGCACCGGCACCGAAACATGTATATGATCTGTACTTAACATGGCGACATCTTCCAGACATTTGTTGCTGTGGAACATCTTTATTGATCCGAGTTAGAAATCTGACATGCAGCTAGCCACCAGCGCTGTTAATCTATCATCAAAACTGGCAGAAATTCAGAGGTCCTATTATTGTCAGCATTCACTTCTCATCGCGAACTGTGCCAATTGACTGGATTACTCCCACGTGAATATACAAACCACTGAGAATATGCTCGGAAAGGCCATCATTGATGATATAATAAATTTGAATGACTGAAAAATAGTGCCACATGGAAACAGGTACAAAATTATTGACTGCACAGATAAATACTACCCTTCATAATACGTTGATTTCAATTTACAAGCAATCTATACTGCAGAGGGAAATTAGCTGGTGACGAGGTCAAGAATTATGCAACAATGACATGGACATTTATTGATCAGATTGAATGTTTATATGGAAATTCATGTAACTATATTGCATCATTGTTTATGCTGCAATATGCTACACAGTGGATACCAGTCTCCACTAGTTGCCTTTCACCCTGCCTTGTAACGACAGCCAATGAGAAATAAACAAATTGCTTATGGATAACAACTTCTAGTTTATTCAGGACGACGTTTCGATACAGGTACTAGTATCGTTCTCAAGTCAATGTCATCGTTCTCAAGTCAATGTCATTGACTTGAGAACGATACTAGTACCTGTATCGAAACGTCGTCCTGAATAAACTAGAAGTTGTTATCCATAAGCAATTTGTTTATTTATCTACTTCCCAACTTCTAAATGCCACTTAAGGAAGCCAATGAGAAGAATCGGCAAATTCCCACTCTTTTGGGACCTTTGTTTTTTTTTACAAAGTAGATGGTAAACTGCTGGTCATGTTGGCCAGTATCTGACTCCAGAATTATGAAAAGTCTCAAATGAAAGGAAGGCCTAAAAACCTTATGCTGAAATAGCATGTCCAAGGCATCCACAGACTAACCACTAAAATGGACAGAATTGAACCAGTTGCCACGAAGAAATATTGAATGTTGAACGTATTTTGTGCAATAATCTTCCAAGTCTGAAGGATGGTAGTCCTATTGTCAATAGTGAGTGACATTTTTATACAATCTGGTGATTAGTTAACACTTCTCCAGATTTCATTCACATTAACACACGCTCCTATTGTATAGATTCTCCAGACGGTGGACAATATTTGCCCCCATATGGACACATCTAAATACCAAAGGTGAAATCCTGCCTTTGGCATTTCCATGTCTACGATACGAATAGAGAGAGACAACTATTGACAGGGCAGCTCAGCTCTTATTACACCTGGACCATCATTCTAATCCTGCCAGACACTTGAAAAATGACGAAGAGAAGTATCTTGGCAAGATGTGCGCCAGAACCATTAGAAATCGCAATCAAAGAACATAACCTAGAACTGAAGGGCAGGGCTTGGGAACGGCAGGCAAAGTCGCATGCAGCGAATGAGCTGAGTGGCGAGCTGGGGGAAGGGGGTTTGGTTTGGGGAGGGGGGGGGGAGAAAAATTCAGTCGTGATTTAAAATACGAGGCTGCGCATCTGAAAACCCCTCGGCTCTGGGCGCCAGCCATTCATAATGTATTCAATTTAAAACAGGACTTCAGGAACACCAAGCAGTCAAGTAACAAATATACAGATTATGAAAAATTTTGCCATTAGAAATGGCCTCAAACGTTTCCGTCCAATCAGAGAAACCGGTATTCATTACATAAGTCTGTTGATGCATCGACGATGTATACCAAATTTTACATCGAACATTTGAAAATTATCTGAGATAGAGATCCCTAATGATTTCGCATAAATTAAAGATGGCCGCCCATCCTTCCCACCACTCAGAGAAACTGATGTGGTTATTCATTGCAAGTCTCTTGATACATAGATTCTGTATACCAAGTTTCATATAGAACACTGAAATGGTATCAAAGATAAACATCATTAAAGATTTTGCATAAATTAAAGATGGCCACCAAGGTTTCCGCCCAAGCAGAAAAACCAGAACTGTCTATTGATACATCGATGATGTATACCAAATTTTACATTGAGCACTTGAACCGTATCAGAGATATAGATCATTAATGATTTCGCATAAATTAAAGATGGCCGCCCATCCTTCCCGCCACTCAGAGGAACCGATGTGGTTATTCATTGCAAGTCTCTTGATACATCGATGCTGGATACCAAGTTTCATATAGAACACTGAAATGGTATCAAAGATATATATCATTGAAGATTTTGCATAAATTAAAGATGGCCGCCTGTCATTTATCGTAAGTCTATTGATGCTTCGATGATATATACCAAATTTTACATCGAGCACTCGAACAGTATCAGAGATAGAGATCATTAATGATTTTGCATAAATTAAAGATGGCCGCCCATCCTTCCCGCCACTCAGAGGAACTGATGTGGCTATACATTGCAGATCTCTTGATACATCGATGCTGTATACCAAGTTTCGTATAGAACACTTGAATGGTATCAGAGATATATATCATTGAAGATTTTGCATAAATTAAAGATGGCCGCCAAGGTTTTCACCGAATCAGGGAAACTGGTTTGGTCATTCCTTTGAAGTTTCTTGATGCATCGATGATCTATACCAAGTTTCACACTGAACAGAGAAATGGTACCTAAGATACACAAGATTAATGATTTCGCATAAATTAAATATGGCCGCCAAAGTTTCCAACCAATCAGGTCCAGATTCAATAGGGTTCTGGGTCATGAGCATATGGATGTGCAGTGCAAGTTTGGGGTGCCTAGGGTAAGTCGTTCTAAAGATATCTTGGTAACAAGAAAGCTGTAATGGTTTCGCATAAATTAAAGATGGCCGCCAAAGTTTCTAACCAATCAGGTCCAGATTCAATAGGGTTCTGGGTCACAAGCATACGGATGTGCACTGCAAGTTTGGTGTGCCTAGGGTAAGTCGTTCTGAAGATATCTTGGTAACGAGAAAGGTGTGACGGACAGACGGACGGACGGACAGACGTACATGACGACGACAATACCCTCCGGCCAAATTTTGGCCGAAGGGTAAAAAGAAAAGAAAATATATATATTTTATGGCAAGGGCACTGCATGCCAACGGCGCTAATATGAGCTACATTATAGGGCCTGTATCAAAGTTATTTAACCTTACTTATGACTTGTACACATCAGATCTTTGAACAGTCTGCGAAAGGAAAGTAGATTTCGATCTGTGACAACATTCTAACAGTATCTGATAGGCTCTGCCGAAAAACTATGGACTTCTTCCCATTTTGGAAGCAGCCGACACAGATTTGGTAAGTGAAATTGTTGGGTGAGTGAGTGAATATAATTTAATGTCACTTTCAACACTATTTCAGTCATATCACGTTTGGTTCCTATTCCTTTTCACACCCGGAAACCACATGAGTAAGGATCCTATTCCTTTTCACACCCAGAAACCCCATGAGTGCCCCAGTTAGTCGCTTCCTACGACAAGCTCTCTTAGGGGCTGAGACCTATTCTTACCATGACCTGGAGTGTGCACATTCATACCCCAGGTCATCCTTTATATATTTGTTTACTTATTTGTTTATTTGATAATACAGCGCTTGTAAATATCTTTAACAAACTAAGAAATGTAACGTGTAATTAAAATAAAACATTGAGTTGATGGGCTGCAAAATCCGTACGGGAAGCGGCCCTTAAACTGCAATTTTAATCAATCAAAAATAATTTATTGATGGAATTACATTAAAAAAACAACATTTGTCTTTTCCTGTAACAGTTTATGATAAATAAAAATTGGCATTATTTTACTGGAAGAAAAAATTACCTAAATATTTAACCCACAGCAGCTATATGGACAAGTAAATATAAGGGGGGGGGGAATATGACAGGGGGGGAATATGTCCGGGGGGGAACATGACAGGGGGGGAAAATGACAGGGGGGGAATGGGACAGGGGGGGAACATGACAGGGGGGGAAAATGACTGTACTCCCAATCCTCGGGAGTCCCATAGGGCTAAAATTGTTGTAATTCTATGCCTTACTGATGGCGGAAAACGTTTGACAGAGGTTACAGTATGTCCCCTAGCAGAAAATGTTTTTCCCTTCATCGCATATCCGAGATAGTCACATGAAAGGAATCTCCATTTTCTATGCAAATTCATGCAGAGTAAATGACAATACGATGGCATGGAGCCATCTTGAAACTTACCTGCTTGTAGTCTTCTTTGCAAATAATTTAGCCAGCATATTGCCCTCGAGAGGAATGACACACTAAAGAAGAATAGATCAACACAAGTCTAGCCGTGATTGGTAGCACACATAGCCAAGGACGGACAATGTTCATGCCATTGCAACAGTTGCTCAGGACAAGTGACAACACACACACAGTGGCTGATTAATGAAGAAAAAGGCTGCATCCATCCCCAGGGGTTATTCTTGACAAAAAAATTTCATCTACTCAATTTCTGAATTCAATAAAACTCAATTTTTTTCGCGCGCCTTTGGCGCGCTAAATAATGCCTAAAACTCAATTTTTCCCGATTTTCATCGAATGAAGTATGAAAACTCAATTTTTCCCAATTTTCATCGAATGAAGTGGGAAAACTCAATTTTTAGTGCCTTTTCATCTTAGAAATAGGAAGAATCGATCATTCAGTAGTTTTAGTCCGAGCTTAATGCAGGTGTCAAGCGAACCACTCCCGGGGTTTGGTGGGACCAATGGAATTTACACATTACAAAATCTATTCATGGAGACACTTTACATTTCTTGACATTTGGCAGCTCTACATCATCCCGCCTACTTTCACTTTCAGGGACGTGCAAATGCCTGCGTCTGACTCTCCCCATTTACTGGAGTTTATTATTGATCATCAACTGTATGAATGTCTCCATGCATAGATCTTTATTCAGTTCTTTATTTTTCTAAGTTCAGTTTTTCAGCATTTTAAATCCCAATCCTTGACATTTCACCTGTACATTCACATCAACTCTGGAACGATATAACCGCAGCACCTCCATCAGTCTCAGACGAGTTCTTCTGTCTGTGGTATTCATGGCGGGAACTGTCGTCGATAAGGTAAACACCACATGACCACACCACATCCTGGTACCTGGAGTCGGAAATCGCCAACCCCAGTTTCCCCTCATAAAGAAATACAGGCGAGGGTTCCCCACATACACCGCACAGGGGTAGAATTTCGCAAAATTTTGCGAGAATTTGGATTCTCAATGGCTTAGTTTGCGAGAATCCAGAGAATCCAAATTTGCGGACTTTGTATTCCCAGTGGCACAGTTTGTGAGAATCCAAATTTCTCGCACCCAGCATTTCTTGACCAGTTGCCACTTCCATCAGTGCTGGTCACTGTGCAACTAGATGTAAACTTCTCAATGGGAAATTAATTGAAATCGCTTTATTTATATATTCTTAGGAGGGTGGTTAGCACACCTAAAATAGCACACCCTTAAATTAGTTCAGGCGAGTGATTGGTTATCTCCATTGATGAGCAGTATTCAACCTAAACATTTTTTGCTAAGTGGTAAGTATATATAGTCTGAATCTTATTTCTTTTGTATCTTTGTATTGCAAAAAAACAAAACAATTGGGATTGTCTGCATTGCAAAAAAAAAAATAAAAAAATAAATAAAAAATAAAATCTGGCCACCTGCCTCATTTCCTGGCAAGCAGTAAAACAATTATTAATGAACCTTTGTATAAAGACTAGGCATAACAGTTTGGCATGGATTTATATCAGATACCGGTACGCAGCAACATTAAAAAAATAAGGAAATTCCTGATATTTTTGTCCCACATATTTTCATTTCATACCATGATGGTTTTTACAGTGAAAGATAAAAATTACCAACAAAAATTCAAGAGTCGCAGACATAATCAAGAAGTGCAGTGCCGTTAAAGTTAAAATCTTGACCTCAAATAAACTGACTTCTGAAGAAATGCGTCTTCTCAACGCAAATGGGTAGACCGCGTTGTTGTTCTTCATGACAGCTCATGCAGGCAATGTCTCTGAACGATCCATTTTTATTTTCACAAATTTCCTTACCGCTTGATTCTACTTTGCCCGATGTGCTGTCTTAGGGAAAATTGTTTATCAGTCTAATTATGAACGAATCCGAATCAAATTCATCTGCGAATTGATATCCAAATGTCCCAGGTTTTATTTTCACCCTCGTGTTATTCGCTGTGAGGACCACGTGTTAGCCGGATTCCATTCCTTCATATAGGCTGTTTTCGCCTGTTGGGTTTAACGTAGGTGGCTTTTGCACCAACAGCCGAGCGAAGGAGAATACATTGAGTCATTTGGCGCCAGTCGGGAACCATTACAGAAAGTATTCGAGGCTCTCAAAAAATAATCTAGCAAAGGTTTCCGAGGGTTAGTTAGCGCATTACGTCATCAAAACATAGAAGAATAAAACGTTTGCGGTGCGTATAACAACAACAACGCACACATCGCTCTTCCGCCACGTGAGTGCAGTCTTTTGAGTCTTTTCTTTCTTCTCGCGAGCTGTATTATCTTTGCATTTCGTTACAGAAACTCAATTTTATTGAAGGAAACTCAATTTTTTCGCGCGCCTACGGCGCGCGAATGTCCGAAAAATAAAATACTCAATTTTTTCATGGAAAACTCAATTTCCAAAAAAACGTCAAAACTCAATTCTTATTTGTTTTTCATCGGGGTTACCCCGATGAAAAACTGTCAAGAAAAACCCCTGCATCCCACCACATATATGTCGCTGATCATGCAGATTGTGAAACAGAAAATGCAACAATCTGTAAGTGCTCTGTGTAAAGTAAACAGAGAATCCCGATAAATGCTGAAATTTCCTAGGATCATTTCAAATAGCTGAGGGCTGTTCCAGATAAACATATGTACCCCCCCCGGACGGCAAAGAAAAAAAAAATATGTGGGTGGGTGTCGTCGTAAAAATATTGCTGGTCTAGGTGGGTGTATCTTGAAATAAACCACTTCTCTGGGTGGTTGGATTCATTACTTGTAAAATGCTTCTGTGTGTGGGCCCTCAAATCCTTTTGAGGCATATAGTATTCATTATTTATGTATCTAGATAAACTAATTTTAATCCTCGAATCTTGTCCCGAGTTCGCGACCAACGTCTGTGGTCGTTGTTGTTGTTAACTGGCACACTGCGACTCCACACAAAGGTGATTTGAATACCGTGTTTTTTCATTGGACAGGCGTCCATGTCAAAGATATTTCATCCAACGAAATACCACGTTACAAAGATCTTTGTCAAGTGGCAGTGAATTCTCTATGAATGGAGATTTTTCGGCAATCTCTGTCCACTGAAAGCAGGTAACGATAAGTCCCCGTCTCACCGGAGAAAACGAAACTAACGAGAGTGGCGACACTGTCACCACAAGTTATTTCCCTTCGTCGACGACCGAAGGTCGGGAACCCTCAGAAGCTTGCTTATGCAAGCTACTGTGGTACCGATGACAGGTTTCCGAACGGTTGGGCCCCCAAGTCAACAATTAGATTTTCTCGCGTGTAGATGACGAACCATTTGCGTTCACTTCGCCATCCATAAGATGGTTTGCGAATCGTGTATCTCCATTATCGCGGAGCGATATCCAGTACTTTACCGGATTCTGTTCGGCCTTCATCCGGCGGAGAACAGACCCGAGAAATCTGATAAATTACAGGTTTTCATACCACTTCTGAAACAGATATTGCCTGGGGTTACAAAATATATAGGTATGTATAACTTTCGTATCATCCAAGAGGTGTGGTGGATCCGAAATTTTGAACAAGTAGTTCATCACATGACTCGAAAATGGCGAATTACGTCGGTAGACTTGAGCTGATTGGCTGACGAAGTCACGCGGTATTGATTTATGGAAATTTCCTCCTGCAGTTGCCGAAAGTAGGCTGAACATGGATACACACGATCCCAGGGTCAGTCTTACCGCGTATAGATGGCCCAGATGGTTACAGGTTGGATGACGAACATGATCGCAAAGTTTGGTGAATGTTCACTGAAACTATAATTTATGAAACCAATAATTGATGATAGTTATAATATTTAACTACTGAATGACTTACTTAAAATAAATACTTTTAATGGACAGTTTTATTGAAATTAATTGATGGGGAGTGGTTGTTTTCTCAACTTTTTTTTTAAACTAGACCCAGTTAAACCAATGTTTTTTTATTAATCAATGATTCAAAATAGACAACTTTTGTACATTTCATGTACACAGATCATATTCAAATATTTAAAATAAAACATCATTAGTAGGCCTAAATAATTCGAGGTGAACACTGGCTGTGAACTGTTACAGAAACAGATGTATCCCTTTGATAGTTGGAAACAATAATATTTTTATGCAGTTTGCATCTGTTCATCCATGTAGTGCAAATTTCGAAATATGCTTATATGTGTGTGTTTTGAATGAAAACTTGACATGCATAATTTTTTTTCTCCAACCTCAATCTTGCAAACTGGCCCAGGGGAAACATTTTTGCCAGGCCCATCCTCCGTAGTGGAAAAATCCTACAGTACCTTCGATAATCCAGAAACAAAAAAATGCCTGGTCTTCATGTTAAATTATAATATGATATCTGCTTTCACCACGATTAAACTTACAATCAGTGGCCAGGGCAATCCCATCATTTAGCTGTTGGTGTGCTCTTGCTTCTATTGGTGGGTACCTTGGGGATTCTCATTTAAAAAAAATGTGGGTGGGTTGTCTCAGGTTTTAACTTTTCATAAAAAAAATGTGGGTGGATGGCCTCAGGGTTTCTCATAAAAAAAATGTGGGTGGGTGGTCTCCAGCTTCGAGAAAAATTATAGGTTATTGGTGGGTCTATGTCTATGAATCCTTTTTCTGCTGTTGTGGGTGGTTACAAAAACTGATAAATCAAATATGATGGTGGGTGGGTGCTAACAGAAGTGCCTTCCGGGGGGTACATATGTTTATCTGGAACAGCCCTGAGGATATCAAACATCAAAATACTGCTTGTACCACAAGTTCCAATCCATAACAGTTCACAAATCCTCCACTCAGCAATAGTCTGGAGAGAGTGATAGGGCAGCTTTAGGCCAAAAACTAGCAACTGGGGTGAACCAATGGGTCCACCCCTATAACATGTATAGATGTACCCTATAACACCAGCCTTAGCACTAGATTTTGGTGGGGTATCATGCAGCAAATCAATAGTTCCTAAGAAACTTGAATACCACATGGTAGCTTTAGAAACAAATTACTTGAATTTCCTGTCTGATCTAAAGGACAGACAAAATCCAATAAGACCCCTGAGAGAAGGTACACATTATTAGGTTCCGTATTCTTGCTCCCTACTTGAAGACAATGACACAGGTGTAATTAACTCCAAACTTGACAGCATTACAGCACATAGATTCTTGGCACAACTCTCACAGTATTGCAACACATGTACCCAAACCTGATAAGGGGTGCATATCTGTACTTAACATGGCGACAGCTTTCAGACATTTGTTACTGTGGAACATCTTAATTGATCCGAGTTTATCTGGCAGCACTGCTAATCTATGGTGAAAGCTGACAGAATTAGGAGGTCAGTTTCTCTCACTACTGGCTACCAGTTAGCTGGATTCTACAGATGGGAAATTACAAACCACTGACAATATGCTGGAAAAGATGATCATGAATGATTTAATGAATTTGAATGACTGATAGTCACATATGGAAAGGGAACAAAAAATAGGGCTGCAGACAAATACTATCTTTTATAGGGTGAGTGAGCAAGTGAATAGAATTTAACGACGCTTTCAACGATATTTCAGCTGTATCACGATGAACCAACTAAGCACCACCCAGCCCAGTTGTGTTCCTGCTACTTCAAAGAAGAAATCTTTGAAGCAGCATGGAACCAGACACCCTCCATTCACCATATAAAACACTGCGGACAGCGCACAAGACACAGACAGGACGCTTACATGGTGCAATAAAGACAAGTGATATTACAGTGCTAGACATCACATTATCAAGTTCCTGTTGCTTCTCAGCAAAATGCATTGAAGCTATCTTTTATAGAAGGTTAATTTTGATTTATACATGCTGGTACAAACCTTGCACCTATGTATAACAAATCGTAACACAAAATTTGTGCCAAAGATATACAATACAATGACATCTCCATAACTGCACCAAGTTTAATAGCGGGAGATACTATTAAATAATCCACAATACATGAATACAAAATATATGTTTGAAGGAACTGTTTTCATGCAATACGGGTAAGGAAAGTCAGCTGGCCATGATGCCAAGCATTTTGCCATCATGAACATGGACACATTCCAAGATTCCAAGTTTATTATGGAAATTTATGTATCTACATTGTATCATCGTATCTGCTGCAAAGTGGCCTTTCACCCTGCATTGTATCTATCAACAGTCAAAATGGGGGAAAAATTGAGCAATTTGCAGCAGAATCAGGCGATTCTGAGTCTATAGTGACCCTTGTAACATGTGCTTTCCCAAACTTGATGGTAAATTAATTCATCATCACTACTGTCCTGGCCCGTTTGTCAAAGTCTTGCCATGAACAAGAGTCGGTCTGCCATAATAAACACCAGTCGACTTATTCACAAGAGTTTCAAATCACATTTATGACCTCACGACCTCTCCAAATGTGCCCATATTTGAGGAATTAAACGTAAGAGCCATGCAATGTGTGTGCTTTGAATACATGTACACATGTTGGTATTTGTGTCTGTTTTGACCGCAGAGTCTCCCCCATGCTATTTCCTCCCCCGCATCAAAGGGACTATCTGTGTATCTCCCTTTTTTTCGGGTTGAACTCGGATTGCATCGGAATATAAGCAGATTCTCCAAAGATGTAAAACCTGTCTCCCTCATCACACATTCAATGGCTAAACACATCATTTAAGTACCAGTCAGATATAGCAAGCTTTCATGCAGGGGTGGTACAGAGTGCGAATCCATGAAATTTTGGCATGCAGCATTTCAGATGCAACATTTCAACGGAAAGTTAGTGTAAGGTACATGTATGTCAATTCGGTATGTGACATTTTCGGAAACTTCTTTTCTCCACATTTGCAAGATCGGTTCTGAACGAGAGAAAAAGCAAAAAAACAAAAACACAACCCCCTGAATTACAAGTCTTGAACTACTTCCACATAATGTACAGAATACATGGAAATCGACCTGCGAAATTAAGTTACTGAAATGTGGCTTGCCGAAATGTCATACCCACCACTTTGTGCCAAAATGTACTTAACGAAATCTGGCATGCCAAAATGTCCTGAAACCATGGCGTATACAGACCTGCATATTGTGAGGACAAATCTAGTCTTAACTGGTTTGATAAGGAATAAATGTTATGTGAATTCTGTGTACTCTTCAACAGCACCAAACAATGACAATACAGAATCATTCAGGAACTAGTGACTCTGGCCATGCTGATAGACAAATTTATGAGTGAGAAGTATTAGAAAGTTGACAAGATAGTGATCACGTTTGTCATACTATCAGTTCTACAGATTGCATGTAAACCACATTTTGATCAAGCAATAATGACGGACATCACACATATTATGTACACTGACATGGACACCATACTATTCCTAATGTCCCTGATACATTTTGTGATCTGGCGCGACAGGTTAAGTAATTTTATGGCTTCGTTTTCCATGCAGTAATTGATGGCCATGTATATATAACAGGTTGTAGCAAGAGGCAAACTCGGTCTTCTCAGTGAATTGATTGCTCGACAGCTCCCATTATATGCTCCACTCAGCCAAGGAGATTAACTCAAGATTCTTCTTGGAACTGGCAAATTGACTAGAAAATCAGACGAAGTCTCTAATAATCACCAAGTAGAGTACCAGAATTATCACAAATTCAGGTCAAAGGCAATGTAAAGAATTCACTTTTATTGTAACAGACATACATGTACATGTGATACCATTGAATTGACCACGACAGATTCACTTCCGACAGATTCAAAGTGAATTCTCTCAAATTGGTGTTCACTGGTGGCTATATCGCTACATGTAGTAGGCTGTACAATGGATGGTACCAAGAATCCACATAAATTAAAACCTAATATTTCAAAACAGATGGTTAAACCTTCCCAGGAATTCATTCCAGGGGAACATTTTATTGAAGTATTTATGAAACTCCGGTACCCTGGGTACTCTAAAATACCAAAGTTTTGTCATTGATAAGCAAACTGGACCATGTTCCTGCAGATATGTGCACCTTTCAGAAAATGTCAGCCCGACTATGGTACTCATTATAAATGGACAGCCACACACAAATTTGCCAGATAATTGCCAGCCATGCAGTACTCAATGGTGACTTACATGTAGTATCACCAGAATCAAGAAAACTCTAAAATGAAAGAAAGGTTCAAATGGCAGGTCAGATTCCTATGCATGAACTGACGAACCATTTAAAATCGACAACTTATGTTGAATGTATTTGCTGCAATAATCCTGCAATCCTTCTAGGAACCCCAACATCTCGCCTTGCGGTGTCTCCCACTGGAGCTGCAGCAGTATTGAAAACATATATGAAGAGCAAACTTTCCATGTACAGGGGTACAGGTGATTTTTTGCCTAAAAAAAAAACCTTATCAATAACAAGGAATGTGTCAAGATCCAACTGCTGACAATCCAAGATGGTTGATGATGGCCATCTTGGATTACACAGGTAACTGAAAATCCCAACCATCCTCTCTCACCAATGTCAAGACACTCTCCAAGTTTGAAGTCAATCGGTTGAATAGTTCTCGAGTTATTGGTACAGACAACAATGTGTGGAATAGAGGATCTGGTAGACAATAATGTTTGGAATAGATGATCTGGTATATACATGTACAATGTCTGACATGGATGATCTGGTACAGACAAAAACATCTGACAGATTATCCAGTACAGACAATAACGTACATGGAATCGATAATCTGGTACAGACAATAATGTCTGGAGGAGTAGATTATCTGGTACAAACAATAACATCCGTCCCATGTGGGATTACTGCCAGATAGGTCAATCCCGTGTAGGATTATGGCTGGATAGGTCAGTGCAGTGGGAATACTGCAGTGCATAGGGCAGTCCAGTGCGAGATTACTGCTGAATAGTTCAGTCCCATGCAAGATTACTGCTGGATAGGCCAGTCCTGTGTACGACTACTGCTGTATGGGCCAGCCCGTGTGTTAATACTGCCGGACAGACCAGTTCTGTGTGGGATTACTGCTGGATATTGCAGTCCCATATGGAATTACTGCTGGGTAGGCCAGTCTCGTCTGGGATTACTCCTGGATAGTGAGTCTCGTATGGGATTACTGCTGGATAGGTCAGTCCCGTGTGGGATTACTGCTGCATGGGCAGTCAAGTGTGAGATTACTGCTGCATAAGGCAATCCCGTGTGGGATTACTGCTGAGGAGGCCAGTCCCGTTTGAGATTACTGCTGGATAGGCTAGCCTTATGGGATTACAGCAGGATAGGTCAGTCCCACATAGGATTATGACTGAATAGGTCAGTGCCATGTGGCTTGTGGGATTACTGCTGCATAGGGCAGTCCAGTGCGAGATTACTTCTGGATAGGTCAGTGCCGCGTGAGATTACTGCTGGATAGGCCAGTCCTGTGTGTGATTACTGCTGGATAGGCCAGTCCTGTGTGTGATTACTGCTGGATAGGCCAGTCCCATGTGGAATTACTGTTGAATAGTTGAGTCACTGCTGGATAGGTCTGACCTAGCAAAACATGAAACATGTCCACCAAGTTTTATAATCATCCCATGAAAGTTTCAGCAAACTTTTCATGTACAGATCTACATGTAAATTTTTGCCCAACAAAAACCTTATCAATGGAAACGTTCAAAGTCTATACTGCGATAATTAGGACAAAAAATCATATTTAATGTCAAATTTCTTAAATAGCACATGGACATTCTCAAACTCATCGAATGAACGCGGACAGCTTCAGTAAGGCCGGCTGTGTTGGTACCTGTGTTTCGGGTCAGCCGCCCGCATTGAATTTACCGATATTACGTGTGTATGGTATATAACATGCGCCTTGATTTTTTCTGAACAATGCTGTATATTTCAAACTTGACAAAGGTTATCAGGCAATTTTGTGGGGAATTTACTAACCAAGATCTAAAACTTTTGTGTCTTCCGCATCACATTTTCCATAAAACACCGTCGATCTTTATTTCGTCGACTGTAACGCAAATCATGCTTCATCAGGATGGTAAACATGGTAAATATAGGGAACCCAGTTCAGTCACGTAATATTGTGGAGGTATATGGTTCCCGACTCGCACAATGGTGAGGTCACTGTCCCGAGAAATGATATAAAAGTCGGATTCCGTCGACGCGGTGGAAGAGGACCGCGTATGTTTTGGGGAATTAAACAAATTAGTCAGGCAGAGATTCTGTAAACAATTTATTGTCTTCCAATAATATCTTTCAATATTTAGTGCGAGTAAATATAAACATCGAAACTGAAGAAATTAGGGATTTCACAAATGAAAATGGTATTGCTGATCCGGGTGTGTTCTCAGTCGTGGTTTTGCATACATTCGTTCAGCATTCGTCGGGCGCCATGATGGATATCGGGGTGGAGGCGGAGGAATATATCTGTCTTAATATTGCCTCAAGCAAACCCAAGGAAACGTATTTGGATTGGAGGGGGGTGCCAGTTAATAAAAACATAACATTCGAACAGTTAGTCCAGCAAATCCAAGTAGCGGGGAATAAAATAACCGGTGATCCGGTTCAACTACCCTGCTCAAACAAAAATGTCAAAATCAAAAACAATTTTTTTTTGCTGCCGTGTTTTTTTATTTCGTGTTGATTTTATGATTTGTGTTGTGTTGACCTCCCTCCCTTATTGATTTTTCATCAGCAGCTGACCTGAAACATAGGTTCAAACACAGTTGGCCTAAACGTTCCATGTACAGGTGTACATTATCATTGGCAGATTACTAAGGTGAAACCCTCAAAATATGAACAAAAATTAATATTTCATCTCCTAAATACCACAGGGACATCCTCTAATATGAAATATGCGTACCAGGTAATAATCATCCAATGAAACCTGACAAATTCAGACAACTTTTCAGTACATTTTTGTCTAACAAAAAACCTTATAATTGGCAAATTACTAAGTCCAAAACCTCATAATTTGAACACAAATTAATATTTCATCTCATGAATAGCACAGGTACATCCTCCAATCATAAGAATCATGTGTACCAAGGTTCATAATCATCCATCGACAGCTGACAACTGCAGCAAACTATCTATGTACATGTGCAGTTCAGCTAAACATAAAACTCGAATCATAGGGATTTTAATATTAGAGCACTCATGGAATGCCCAGGGATAGTACCCCCAGGTGGAATTCTAGATTTTTTAAATTTGCTAAATCAAAAATCTTATCTTTTCCAGGTCTGGGACACCGACAACCTCTTTCCCCCTCATAATATCTCCCCTTTACTTTGTAAGGTGAGATAATAAATAATGATATGTTTGTGTAACCAGCTAAAACTCCAGACTTCATGGATGGCAGAGGTAGAAATATTCTGCTCATTAAAAAAGTTGTCGAACATTTTTATCTTGGTCAGGACTGTTGTAAGAAAAAGTGATGTTTTATGAGGTTTGTTGATGCAGTCAGAAACGAATTTCTCAATCGCCCTTTACTTATGTCATATTGTTCATATATTGCGATTCAAACCATGGTCTATTTATCTTCCAATCTGCCTTAAAATTTCATGTCACTGCCATGCTAGTGAGCTTTGTTTGCACTACTTCAGTTTTGGGTGGTATTATTTGAACAGACCCACTATTTTGTCTGAGTGTTTGAGAACAAGGTTTCCCTTGAATGGCTGCAATACGTAGTACCGTACCGCATTCCATGTGACGACACGCTTCACCTGACGGCCTTTCGACTGCTCGACAAACAACCAAAATACAAAATGCTCATAGACACATGGTAAATGTAGAAGGATGATGTCAATAATTTTAACCAATCAAGTTGTTGGTCACGAGGAAATCCCTTTTCAAGATTCCATTCCGCAACAACATCCAGCATGGCGAGTTGACTTTCATGATATTTGCATGCGAATTCAGTGAATAAATCTAAGAAAACACGAAGCAGTTGCCCTAAGTTAACAGCAATATCATAGCAGGTTTTATACTTTCTAGTGATTCAGCTCTGATCAATTGCATTGGACAGTCGTCCGAAAGAAAGCATTTGTACTGGACTGTACAGTTTTATGCCAGACATGTCCGACAAATCAATGTATATTTCGTTCACTCCTATTGTATAGGCTTCCCAGACTGAGACAGAAGATGGACAATACTTGCCTCCATATGCCAAATACCAAAGGTGAAATCCTGCCTTTGGCACTTCCATGAAAAAGACCAGATTAGAGAGAGAACTATTAACTCTGAATCCCACCAGACACTTGAGAAATGGCAAAGAGAAGGCTCTTGGTAAGATGTGTGTCTGACCTGAATTTCTTACAATAACATGTCAAACTTATTCAACCTTATGAATCTTACACAATATGTAGATTATATACATGTACCAAGAGATAGTTTGGCAGTGGGTCCAATGCCCCCCCCCCCCCTCCAAACAAAAAATCAAAATCGACCATAGAGGTCCATGTCCCCCGCTAGCAGCACCAGTTATGGTGGATTACATCCACCATAACTGGCGCTGCTGCTGCGGGGGCCATGGACCTCTATGGTCGATTTTTTGGGGTCGATGATATCTCATATCATTGATAACAGTATGATTTGAAAATGGAGATATCGCTGATGAGCTTAACATAAATCTAATACAGCAGATGGCACCCATATTGGATTATGCACATCCATAAAACATAATACATGACTGTCCTCTCACTAAGGTCAAGGAACTCCCCAAGTTTGAAGTAGATCAGTTGAATCGTACTCCAGCTATTGTCCGGACAAGATCAAACTGCTTACAATCCAATATGGCTGACGGCGGCCATATTAGATTACGCACATTGCTGAAAAACAATCCCAACTGTCCTCTCACCAATGTCAAGGCACACCCCAAATTTGAAGTTGATCGATTAAATCGTTCACGAGTTATTGTCCGGACAAGAAAATCTAAGATCCAACTACTTATAATCCAATATGGCTGACGGTGGCCATATTGGATTATGTACATCGCTGAAAAAAAATCCAAACCGTCCTCTCACCGATGTCAAGGCACTCCCCAGGTTTGAAGTAGATCAGTTGAATCGTACTCCAGTTATTGTCCGGACAAGATCAAACTGCTTAAAATCCAATGAAATCCAGTATGGCTGATGGTGGCCATATTGGATCAAGCACGTCCTTGAAAAACAATCCTAATCCTCCTCTCAACAATGTCAAGGTACTCCCCACATATGAAGTAGATCGGTTGAATCGTTCTCGAGTTGTTGTCCGGACAAGATCCAACTGCTTATAATCCAATATGGCTGACGGCGGCCATATTAGATTACGCACATTGCTGAAAAACAATCACAACCGTCCTCTCACCAATGTCAAGGCACACACAAAGTTTGAAGTTGATCAGTTAAATCGCTCATGAGTTATTGTCCGGACAAGAAAATCTAAGTTCCAATTGCTTATAATCCAATATGGCTGATGGCGGCCATATTAGATTACGCACATTGCTGAAAAACAATCCCAACCGTCCTCTCACCAATGTCAAGGCATACCCCAAGTTTGAAGTTGATCGGTTAAATCGTTCACGAGTTATTGTCCGGACAAGAAAATCTAAGATCGAACTGCTTATAATCCAAAATGGCTGACGGCGGCCATATTTGATTACGCACATTGCTGAAAAACAATCCCAACCGTCCTCTCACCAATGTCAAGGCACACCCCAAGTTTGAAGTTGATCGGTTAAATCGTTCACGAGTTATTGCCCGGACAAGAAAATCTAAGATCGAACTGCTTATAATCCAAAATGGCTGACGGCGGCTATATTTGATTACGCACATTGCTGAAAAACAATCCCAACCGTCCTCTCACCAATGTCAAGGCACACCCCAAGTTTGAAGTTGATCGGTTAAATCGTTCACGAGTTATTGTCCGGACAAGAAAATCTAAGATCGAACTGCTTATAATCCAAAATGGCTGACGGCGGCCATATTTGATTACGCACATTGCTGAAAAACAATCCCAACCGTCCTCTCACCAATGTCAAGGCACACCCCAAGTTTGAAGTTGATCGGTTAAATCGTTCACGAGTTATTGTCCGGACAAGAAAATCTAAGATCGTACTGCTTATAATCCAAAATGGCTGACGGCGGCCATATTGGATTACGCACATTGCTGAAAAACAATCCCAACCGTCCTCTCGCCAATGTCAAGGCACACCCCAAGTTTGAAGTTGATCGGTTGAATCGTTCACGAGTTATTGTCCGGACAAGAAAATCTTACGGAATTACGGAATTACAGACACCGGTGCTAAGTCCCCCTGCTTATAATCCAAAATGGCTGACGGCGGCCATATTGGATTACGCACATTGCTGAAAAACAATCCCAACCGTCCTCTCGCCAATGGCAAGGCACACCCCAAGTTTGAAGTTGATCGGTTAAATCGTTCACGAGTTATTGTCCGGACAAGAAAATCTTACGGAATTACGGAATTACAGACACCGGTGTTTCTAAGTCCCCCCCCCCACTACGTAGCGGGGGACAATAATCTGATGAGTATGGGCCAAGCTTTCTCTTTTAGCAGATCAATCAGAGATTCCCTGAGAAGCATGCGTAGCTTCAAGTCTTCAAGTTAGATTTTGTTAACACCAGATTGCACATTCATGTTTGGTAATGAATTTTAACGAGAAAAGTCTGATGGCAAGAATTACTCAAGGAGTTGAATGGAGATTGGTGAAACTTACCTGCTTCTGGTCTTCTTCCCAAATATTTTGGCCAGCATATTGCCCAAGAGGAATGCAAACCAACGTAGAATAGATTCCCAAGGCAGAGTCTAGCAACGATTGACAATTTATGGTAGACATGTAACCAGGGCATAGAAAGCAATACACAAATATTTGTTAGGAACGAAGTTCATGTAGCTGCAGAATGTGGCAAAAAGCAACAAATTCTTTAAGTGCTGTGTAAAGCAAACAGAGAATCCCAAACAAATACTTAAATGTCCACTGGTTATGTGCTCTCCTTGCATCATTTATAAGTGCTACACAGGTGATATCCTTCCTGAAGCAGCTCTTGTACCTCGAGTTCCAATCCATATCAGTTCACAAATCCTCCACTCTGCATTACTCTGGTGAGAGAGCAGTTATAGACCAAACATCAGCCCATGAAGTGAACCAATGGGTTCACATGTACCACTATAACACCAGCCTTAGCACGACATTTGGACAGGAGATCAGCAAATCAATAGAGTTCCAAAGAAAATTGAATATCACATGGTGGCTGTAGAAGCAAACTACTTGAATTTCCTATCTGATCTGAAGGAATGACAAAATCCAATTGCCTATCCAAGAGAAGGTACACACTGTTGGATTTTGTTATCTCGCTCCCTACTTTGAAGACAATGACACAGGCCTAATTAGCTCGCAACTTGGCACCATTAGCGTACACAGATTCTCTGGACATGTTCTCATAGTATTGTAGCACATGTACCCCAACCTGATAAGGGATGCATATTTGTACTTAACGTGGTGACAGTTTCCAGACATTTGTTACTGTGGAACATCTTTATTGATCCGAGTCATCCGACATGATGAGCCACCAGCACTATTTATTCTATCCCTCCAAACTGGCCGAATTCCGAGGTCCAATTATTATCAGCATTCACCTCTCTCACAGCTGAATCTGCCAATCGACTGGATTATTCTCACGGGAAATTACAAACCAGTAAGAATATGCTAGGAAAGGCGATCATGGATGATATAATGAATTTGAATGACTGATAATGTGGACAAATACTACCATTTAGGTTAATTTAAATTACAAATGCTAGTACACAACCTTGCACAATCACATGGCTAAAGCCTAAAGAATTTGTGTCAAATATATAATAAAATCTGGTCATGTTTTAGCAGAAGAGAACTAATAAATAATTCACAATGAACATGTTTTAAGAGTGTTATGAGGCAATACTGTCAGGGGAAATTAGCTGGCACTGATGCCATGTATGTTGCTGTTATGGTATGAACATTCGTAAGATTCCAAGCTTACAATCAAGGAAATTCATTGTATCTTCATGTACATGGCATCATTGTATATCTTGCAATAAACTACAAGGTGGATATCAGTCTCTACCATTTCATCTTTCACAATGCCTTGTAACTTTGATGACAGCCAAGTGGAGAAAGAGTTGAGCAATTTACAGCAGAATTGGCCGATTCCAAGTCGATTGGGACCTGGTTACATGTACCTTGATGGTAAATCAATTCAAATATCAACTCTATCCTGTCTGACATATATACGATGTACATGGACACAAACGTAGGCCAAACGACAGCAAAAAGCAATGGTAATGATACAGAATTATCCAGAAGCCACGAAAGACAAGACTCAAGTTAATAGAAAACACTAGAGTGAGAAGAATTGGTATATAATAGCTAGCAAGATTTTAACCACTTTTGTCATTTTGTCAGTTCAATAGAATGCATGCAAATCAAAAGTTTGATTGAACACCACCAGGGTAAGAAGCCAGATGGGCATGACACATACATTGTACACAATGAATGTGGCATACCAAATGTCCAGGGCTGCTAATTCTATGACCTGCTTATTGTCATGAATTCTTTTTCGGAACCAGGAAAACACGGCTGTAGAATCCGACTGTGTTCTCGGCCTGAGGTAACTCTCTGACTGCACCTTTTGTGATGAGTGTGGTGATGGATGAGAGAACTGGTAGCAGTGATGGACGAGGACGGGATATGAGCACGGGATGGTCCTGGAAGGTGAAGCGAAATCCCTCTCTTAATGTCCTTAGAATCCTTTCATCGTCTGTAATGAGCTGCCAGTTTTCCCAGAAATGCTGCAGACGGCCTCCGACGGTAGGATGAGTGAAATGACGGAAGGCTGGCAGACGAAAGGAATGAGTACTGTCACTTGTTGGAGGCACCTCTGCCTCTGCCTCTACCTCTGAAAGCTCCGCGTTGACGTCCACGGGTACTTGTAGGCTTGGCAAAGGGACAAAAATTATCCGAAGTGTTCTCCCGTGAAGTAGTCTTCTGAGCTGAACCTCAATTCCTCTGGTTAGATGCGGTCGAGGTAGGAGCTGTGCAACGGGAAGCAGCGGCCAGAAGTCTAGATGTTCTCTCCTCTCGAATACCAGGCATGATGGATTGAATTGCGTTGTTGAACAAAAACTTGGAATTCAACCGCTGGTGGATCAAGATGTTTTGAGCAGAAACTGGAACTTCGGCTTTAGTATTACGTAAGATTGCCTTGCGCTGAGATTGAAGAAGGGCAGCATACGAGAAAGCGGAAGCCTCGATGACATGGCAATTGACTTGTTCAGTGTATAAAAACATCCCCGTAGGTAGGCTTGATGATCGGGAGATAGGAGAACGGATGGAAGGATCAAATACTAAACGAGATGCAGTGGACAGGAACCAATCAGTATACGACGTAATATGTTGAATGGAGATGAACATCTCTTGCAAACGTTCCACTTCCTTGGCTGTAAGGGGGGTGGTAGTTTTGGTAGTTTTTACGATTTGATCTAAGTCCAAATCCAACATAGGGGGTTTGACTGGAAGTACGCTGTCGTGCATTCTGTAGAAGGAAAACTTGGGTTTCTTCAACTTGTCCTGTTCCTGAAGTTGGTTGTCGAGGTTAGCCATTGTGGGGGCCCATTCCGGAGATGGCGCACATGAAGATGGCGCTTTTGGTACTACTGGTACGGCCGGAACGACGATAGATGCCATAGATACCGGTTCACGTCTAGTCCTAGATGTAGAAGAGGAAGTAGAAGGTTCCGGCATCTCCGGGACAAGAGCCATCAGGGCCGCCATCTTGTCCGTAAAGGGTAAATATCCCGCATTCGGTATAGATTTCTGTGAGATGAAGATGATGACGAAGATCGACGATCAGGAGATATATCGTGAATATCTCGTAGAGTAGCATTGTTGGTAGCCAATAATCGATCAAGTGGATGGCATGGTCGAGTAACGTTGTTCGCAGTTGAAGACCTATGCGTAGACGCATGATGACGTGATGACGTAGATTGGCGTCGTGAAGAAATGGAATGATGAAGACGAACGTCGAGAACCCCGATGTCGGCGTGAAGAGAAGGATCGATGGCGTAATGGAGAAACTCTATGTCGACGTGTAGATGATCGGGTCTGCCGATGTGGAGAACGAGATCGGTGCGTCAAAACCGGATCATGCTGTACTGGTGTGTGATGACAGCGTGGCTGGGTAGGTATGGTGCGATGTGGTTCACGAGACCGGTGAAAACTCAAACGAGGTGGTGAACGGGAACGTTGATTCCTATAATCACGTAAAGGTGACCGTGATCTGTGATAATCTCGACGATGTCGACGTGACGGGGACCGAGATCGGCGTCGGGAAGATCGAGATCGGCGTCGGGAAGAACGAGATCGGTGACGTGAATTACGGGAACGTCGAGATGTGGTACGGCCCGAACGTCGTGGGGAAACAGTGCGAGTCCCGGTAGCTGTTTGTTCAGTTGCTATAATAATATTGGAAGGGGTCGCTGTGTCAACAATAATGGAAGACACATTAGGCATAGAAGAAAGGTTTTGTTATTCTTGGATAACAAAAGGTAGGTCAGGTTCAGTGGTCAACGCCTTTCTCTTTCGCTTTGTCCTCTTTCCTTTGTTTCCGTTAGCCTTTGTAGTCCGCAAGGCTGTGGGGACTGATTGAGTAATTGTTACTCCCGACAACATCTGGGAAGGTAGGTTTTCGACACGTATGGTGCCGCTGGGAGGAATTACGGGTGACGGGATATCTGGCATGTCCTCGTTGGTGTTTCTATCAACTTGGAGATTAATTTTGGCTTGCTGCTTGTCGATGGGTGCCAACTCCCCGTCTACCGCGGCCTGCAATAAATAACTCCGTCTGGCCTGAGCATAATTGTACCAGGCTTGGTCAGACCAAGAAATACACTCAAGGCACATATTTTTCCTATAACATACATGCGTTTTACAGGAAAAACAAAGCGAATGCGAGTCCAAATGTGACCAAGTTTGTCTGCAAGATGTGCAGCGCTTAATATTCCCGGTGGTTTTAGGCATTGTTTTACAATGTTGAACTAAATCTAGACTGAATATTTCCTTGTCAAGATAGACAAAAAAAATCAAAATCTAATTCTAGCAGAGCTCTCTTTCTAAACACGTCCACACGCTGTGGCTGTAGGAAGAAAAAAAGGATTTGGGGAAGTGCGTTTGGGCGCAGGCGCATGGTAAGGCCATGAGGCTGAGACTGAGGCTCCAGAGGGTGAGAACTTTTTACTCTACAGCAGGATCTCAATAGAGGATTAAGGGCAACACAATAGCAGGTGTAGATTTGAGAAATAAATCGTTATTTTACGCATGGTTATTGTGGGAAAGTTTACAAATTTTAGGGCGCGGGCTTCGCCCTTGCCCTAAAATATAGACTTTCCCACACTAACCATGCGTAAAATAACGAATTAGCACGCCTATGAAAACATTTCTTAAATCACATGTTGCAGCATGGGGAAAATTCAATCTCAAACTTTCCCACACTAACCATGCGTAAAATAACGATTTAGCACGCCTATGAAAACATTTCTTAAATAACATGTTGTAGCATGGAGAAAATTCAATCTTCTGTCAACTGATACGGTAGTCATTATGTATAGTAATTTGCTGAATATAGCAGGGGGTAAATGCAGTCTTCTTAGTCAATTGATTGATCGACAGCTCCAATTTACTGCCAGACTCAACCAAGGAGATTAATCCAAAATTCATTTTCGAACTGGCAAATTGGCTAGAAAACTGAACAAAGTCTTCAATAATGATCAATAATGTACCAGAATTATTATGATCTGAGGTAACAAATCAAATTTGAAGACTGCACTGTCATTGTACCAGGCATTATACCATGGAATTGACCATCACAGAATCACTTAGCCGAGTATTGAAGGATTCAATTTACCACGAACAAACTGTTCTGTTCTAATACAACAAAATGTTCCTAGTGTGAGTTGGGCTTTAGTGTATTAAAGGATCCAAGGTGAATTCTCTCAAATTGGGGTTCACTGGTTGTGTTATTCATTGTACAATGCCTTTTAATTTCTTTGGACATGTTGGATGTTGTAGGAATCCAGACACATCCCAGTTGCATAATCCATCCCACAAGAATCCACAGGAATCCAAACCTACTAGTTTTCTATGGAACAACCAGTAAAGGTTAACTAGAGCCTATGGGCTTTAATGAGATCTGGTAGCTGGGTTATTGGGGGATAAGTTTGTAATGAAATAAACGCACAATTATATATTTAATTTCAAGTTAGGCACAGGTAGCACCAGGCACGAATGTATGTGGCTAAAACGCAATCACAAGTTACATCCTGTGACAAGGTATATGAAGGGCCGTTCGCGCCATAAACGCATCATTTAAACGTTTTAACTTCTTAAACGTTTAAAAATTGTAAAGCTTTAAAAAGTTTAAATGTTCAAACTTGAACCAACCAATCAGATGTTATGAACTAACATTTTCCTGTTAAAAAGCAAATGTTTCCAGTTGTAAATTCGCGACTTCAGAAGTTTCCTGTCAAAAGAAAAATTCGGCCTTTTAAAGGTTTCCGGTTAAAAGGATAACGTTTCCGGTTGTGATCGTCCAATCAGATTTTTTATTTGGGCCGCGTGTATTCCAACATCTACACCAACACGTGCAAATCTCCACTGGCGAACGTTTCCGGTATATAGTGTATTTTAACCAATGAAAACCGTTCTTACAAATAAGGTTTTGGAGAATATCTTTGGCACCGGGACAATTTGCGCAGGACATTATGCACGGTGGACATGAGGAATACAATATGCGTGGATATTTGTAAGGGTTATTAAAAGTCTCGAATATTACTACTGGAAATGTTTGCCTTTTGACAGGAAACGTCTAAAGTATTGAACGTTACAACAGCAAACGTTTGCTTTTGGACAGGAAAGGTCTTCCAAATGTCAATTCATGACATCTGATTGGTTGGTGCAAGTTAAACGTTTAAATTTATTAAACGTTTGGATTTATGGCACGAACGGCCCTTCTTAAAAGGTACCGACATAATGAAGTTGAACATACCAAAGAAAGGCAGTCCTAGGATAAAAGTAACTCCGAAAATGGAAGCCGAAATATAGAATATTATATCACAATGACTTCCATATTCGGAGTTACTTTTATCGTAGTTTATGTGAAATTGATCTGTGGGAACAATGAAAGGTAGTCCTATAATGAGGGAAGTTGCACACGTTACGCTAAGGGAGCGTAGCAAATATCAGAACGCGATTTTTGTTCCAGTGGAACAAGAGAATGCCCACTGTTGAACGTTTCAGTAACTCGGAACGTTCGGCAGGAACGTTCCACCTACCAGGAACGTTCAGCATGAAGGCACCCGAACGTTTTGAAGCACCCGAACGTTCTACGACCAGCAACTAAAAGTCCCAGATTCGCATACTGTACGCGTATGATTCCCGTTAGCTCACGCACTGCTTTCGCGAAAGCTTGACATCAAGAAATTGAGTGGTTTCGTGTCATAGTTTCAAGTCTCTCTATCTTTCCCGTATCTTTCGCAAAAGATGTAGGCCTATCAGTAGTCAATAAAACGTCGTGAAATGTTGCCGTTTTGTGTAATTAAAGGTTTATGGGTTTGTCTGTGTTGTTTTGTTTGCACCCGAGTTAAATTATGAACAAAACACGCCCTTATTTCCCTGGCTGGAATCAGTGGGGCTTGTAACACGTTCAATTGTCATCTCTGCATTAATTATGCCGATTTTAAACAAGAAATAAAAGTCCCCCGCAGTTTCTGGAATTGGAATTAACATCGTCAACTGTGCGAACTTTGACCCTGCAGAGCTATGCCCCTGCATGAAAACAGCCGCTCCACGCACTTTGGTAGTCCTTTGGTACGAAGTGTGATCACCTGTAGCGTTAACTTCCATAGTCTACGGAATTTGTGATTGCAGATGAATTGATTATCAAAATAATACAATAACAACTACACGGCTTGTTGTCCCAAGGTTTTGTGTTTTAATCTGTTACAGCTCTTTTGTTTTTATCCTTGGCTGTTTTTTGTTTTTGTTTTTTTTTTTTACGGTTTGGTCCCGATCCCGGAGACTGAATGATTTTTTTTGGTACTAATACGCCCATTATGAACCGATTACGGTAACAAAACAACGGAATAAAAGAACAACATTTCACCTGGGGTACATGTAGATCTAATACCCATTACGAGGTAATAGGATATTATCAATACAATAATATTGTAAATGATAAAAAAATATATAAATACAATAATAGTAACACTTTAAATTAAGCCTCAAATTAAGAAACTGAATCCCGTTTTGCGAGACAACAGTATATATAAAATGCCACATCTCTAAAAATGGAATCGGGTGGGTCTAACAAAAGAACAAATACTAGTTGAGAAAATACTAAATTAATATTATCCTGGATGGTATAAAAAAGATTCGTTCTCATAATATGTTTTTCATCCTCAAACTGTGTTGCGGAATCCTGTCCCTTGTGTAGATATCACGGAAAAAAGTACCGACAATGAGAAACTTATTAGCCCATTCTTCCTAAATATTTACATAATACTAAAAATATGTCTAATGTTAAAACAAAAGAGAACGATGCAAGATAATTTTACGGATAGCACAAAAGAATATATAAGATAAATATTCTGATAAAAAATATTATTAAACAATTTTGAATAACTTTTTTCTTTTCTCATATCGCCCAAATTCATCAACAGTTTTACAGTCGCCTTCATAAGAGATAATAATACAGATCATCTAGAGTGAATCGAAGAAATTCTTGCATAAAGCATTCACTTTTGGCACGAGAAAACTGGAATGTGAAATTGAAGACCGAAAAGTTCCCTGCTGTTGACCTTGTTGTTATTTGGCAGCACTCGGACGTCGGAGAAAGCACTCTTTCGTGCAGACGTCGCGAAAGATTTCATTTTGACTTAGAGAATATAAAATTATGTTTTTATATCTAATGTAAAGTTGATTGTAATAGAAAGAAGAAACGTATATCTCTGTGAATCTGGGGATAATGAAGATCGATCTTCGTTATTTTCTTGGAGTTGGAAATCCGTGTAATGACAAGTTGCCATTTTCAACAACTGTTCTCCGCGAATATGATCGACGATATGACAAAGTAATTTATTACACACGTTTACATTTATGAGAATGAACAGAATGAACGCAAAAGGATGAACGGAGTTTGAACGAAATACAATCGAATTGTGAACGGAGTTAGACCGACCGCGTTTGACCGGAAAAAGGAACGAAATGAACGCGAACGAACCGCAAAATGAACGGAACGAGTGTAAACATTAACGCAATTCGTACTATACCTCGATGAGAACGAATTTTTTTTTTATACCATCCAGGACAATATAGTATCTTCTCAACTATTTTTTTCTTTTGTTAGACCCACCCGATGCCATGTCAAGAGATGTGGCATTTTATATATAATATGTCTCGCAAAACGGGATTCAGTTTATTAATTAGAGGCTATTAGACCTATGTACCCTACGTGAAATGTTGTTCTTTTATTCCGTTGTTTTGTCAACGTACTCGGCTCATAATGGGCGCACTACTATAAAAAATCATTCATTCATTCAAGTCTCTGGGACCAAACAGTGAAAAAAACATGAAGCTGCGCTATCGAAACCCCTCGGCTCTGAACCCCAGCTATTATAATGTAAGGGTGTCTCTACCAATTGATTGGCTTGTGGGAAGAAATATTTACCCTGGTATTGTAAGTGTACTTTCTTTGAAAAAAAAAAAAGTTTTCCTCCCCTTAAATTAATTTGTTTCTGGAATAAATACATACACTATAGATATACGTTTGTTCTTCGCATTGTGTAAGAGAATAAATCAATAAATCAGTCATCCAATCAATAAATAAATGTGATAGTATACAAACATGATATAGAAATTATATGCAAACTTAACATAGGAATTAGTGGATTTTATTAGACAAGGGGCATAACTCTGCAAAATACTTTCTGACACGGCTCATTTTCGATAGGCATCTAGTTCAGGTCAAGAGAAACAACTGTATCACGTTAGGATGTTGTATATGGAACGGTTCTGAAATTATCACAATAACAAATCATAAATGGACAAGGGGCATAACTCTGCAAAATACTTTCTGACACGACTCATTTTCGATAGGCATCTAGTTCAGGTCAAGAGAAACAACTGTATCACGTTAGGATGTTGTATATGGAACGGTTCTGAAATTATCACAATAACAAATCATAAATGGACAAGGGGCATAACTCTGCAAAATACTTTCTGACACGACTCATTTTCGATAGGCATCTAGTTCAGGTCAAGAGAAACAACTGTATCATGTTAGGATGTCGTATATGGAACGGTTCTGAAATTATCACAATAACAAATAAATGGATTTTTATTTGTAAAAAGGGGCATAACTCTGCAAAATATTGTCCGAGATGACTCATTTTCAATAGGCTTCTGATTTACGTGGAGATAAATAGATGTAACAAGTTTGGTTGCCATGCATGAAACGGTTCTGTAGATATCGCGGTAACGGACGGACGGACGTACAGACGTACGGACGTACGGACAGCCGTACATGATGACGACAATACCCCTAGGCCAAAGTTGGCCGAGGGGTAAAAACCAGAGGTCCGGCCCCGCCAGTTATTTCATATTATACTTCTGAAATAAAATATGGTTCATGCAAAAGCTTTAGGGTAAATCAAATGATGTGGAATAGAATGATTTCATAGCAAAATTGAAGAAAATGTTGTCCTTCATTTAAGGCGACACAAAATTGAAAACTAACACAGGTTCGCTGCTGCGGGGATTCCCCCGCCAGTTATATCATACGAGTGCTCATTCACCCCCATGGCTCATTCACCCCCATGTTGCAAACCTTGGTATTGGGTGCATGGATGTGATAGTGAGGTAGAGAAGTACTCCGGATTGTTGGAACTACCATACAGTATGCTACCAAATTTGAAGTGTGTAGCTGCAATGGTTTGGTTTCTAAAGCATTAACATCATTCTGTGGATATTTTCCATTTGTTGCCATGGAAACAGCAAAAACACCCAAATTTACCCAATTTCAATAGGCTTGTGCTTTACCACCCAGCAATGCTGTATACCAAATTTGAAGTCTCTAGCTGCAACGGTTCACCCTTGAGAGTGGTCACGTATCCATGTGGATATTTTTCGTTATGTTGCCATGGAAACCACAAAAATCAACTAAATGCGCCCAATTTCAATAGGCTTGTGCTTTACCACCCAACAATGCAGTATACCAAATTTGAAGTCTCCAGTTGCAACGGTTCACCTTTTAGAGCGGTCGGACACGTCATTATATAGATATTTTTCGTTATGTTGCCATGGAAACCACAAAAATAAACTAAATGTGCCCAATTTCAATAGGCTTGTGCTTAACAATGCAGTATACCAAATTTAAAGACTCTAGCTGGAATGGTTCACCTTTTAGAGCGGTCACGTCGTTCATCCAGCCAGCCAGCCAGCCGGACAGAGTGACGACATGATCCCATCCGGCATATATGCCGATGGGATAATAAAAACCGCTGCAGAAGGCGGTGCTATAAAACAACTACCTGCCGACATCCATATTCATTTTATGAAGCTAATTTCTACGCCCCAACTTCGAACTTCCCTTGATATATCTGGTCCCCTCCAATGGTCAAACAACTTACAAATAGACACGAGACGTCACTGACCTAGCTCGAAACCATTTGAATTTCAAAATGTTTCATAGAAGAGCCTTATTGATTGGCTGACCTGTATGCTGGGCCAACGCAATCACCATATTAGAAGGAATGACGCCACCACTTGAGGATGATGTCACTCTACACAAAATCGGCGTGTAGGTTCTCTGATTGGTTCGTCGATCATTCGTAGGTGAAATTTACACCTCGGATTTTGAACACTGAAGGTGGCCAGATAAATCAAGGCAGGTTCGAAGTGGGAACGTAGAAAATGGCTTGATAAAATGAAGATGCTGAGATCAGGCCTACACATTTTGTTCCACAATACCATCCCAGCCCCGGCAACCACCACTTTCCATGATCCCCCCCCCCCACCCCCAATGTTTTAAAGGGAACGTAAACTCTGGTGAACGTCCGTGGCCAGTTAGAAGCTTTTTCCTCATAGAATCCAAATCGTGTATCAGATATTTTTTTACATTTTTTTTTTAAGCAGTACTGAACGCTTTAACTTCGCTACACTGGAACAACATAGAGGCCACCATGTTTGAAGAATCGTGATGTCAGCGTACACTAGTTCTTCTGCCTTTGGAGGTAAAAACACGTCAATTGGCAGAGGTGCAGTATTCGAGAGTCTGTAGGTCACAAACATGAACGAGGATGATAGTGCGACGTGTAGCGATTACCTGGCACATTGTGACAGCCAAATGCAGAGCAGCACGGCATGGTAGCATATCTGACAGAATCAGGCCATATTCTTCAACGAAACTAATCTATAACATTGCATCTGTCAGTCGGGGAACGGAGAGGTGCATAAAAACGACCATGTGCGGCCATATTATCGCAGCACAGAGAATGTCCAATGACGTAGGAGATTATCGGCACAACTGAATATTACGCTTTCCCATTGGTTTAAAATCATACCCAAAATAAACATGGCGGTGCCTCAAGAAATTGCAAATCACAGTATTTTCTATGTTTGCGTCGTTTCTCATTCACTGGAAAAAAATTGGAAAAAATCTTTGTCACAATTTTTTTTTATCTATAGGGACTCTTGTATAATTCCTGTGGTATTTTACCACAGAGTTTACATTCCCTTTAAAGGTCATCCCAAACGGATTTTTTTTTGGTCTAAAAAGGCTTAATAATCATAGTTCATACTGCACTTTGTATGAAAAAAATATTGAAAAAAATCTT